>JAQGEP010000101.1:0-139032 GCA_028476805.1 Acrocalymma vagum | reverse complement strand
TAATATATATAAGATTAATATATTCGGCTCTTATAGCTTTTCACTTAGTATTCGTGGAGATATTCTTAATTCAAAATCTTGAATTTATGCCTGATTCTTACTGCCGCACTCGCTTATCCCGAACGTTAAATATTTCTTAATAATTTTCTTTATTTATTTTTGTTCTCTGTTGTGCCAAACTGCTATCCGCTGCTGTGCCTACTGCGCTAGCAGATGGATCCCAAAGATTACCTGTTAGCGCAAAGTTTAAATCTGATGAGTGAAGCAACTAGAAGCGCACTATGTTGCTGTATCGTATGGGAGCTGAAATGAGTGCTTTCAATGCATGGTAATCCACGCCCACGTCGTGCGATGTTCTTCTTACTTATCATCATTGCGTACTGATATTGAGTTGATTAATGAGGTGTTTTGTTAACAATGGGAGAATTATTGAGCGATACATAATGTTTTTAATGTGACATCAGCTGGAGCTGATGTAATTTGAAAAACTCTATCATTGCGTAATCGCTAATATATGCGTACGTCAGGCTGAAAGCTTGGTGGGAGGGAATGACCTGAGGCAAAGCCTCCTCACGCACTACGTCGTCGGCCCAACCACGCTAATATCTGGCTTGATCTCTCTATTGGCTTATCTATGTTCTCAGTTTATTCTGCTATTCGAGATAGGTCTTTACTCACAGCAGAAGGATGTCCTTTTCAAAGGAGGTAAGTGACTATACAATAGAGGATGTTACTAAACTGCTAGCAAGCACGTATGAGTCCCCTGCGAGAGTTGGTATTGAGCCTCCTCAGCATCAACTTAGTTTTCCGTGCGTAATCGAAGCTCGTTATCTGGCACTTTGTTCTACATGGGCACCCTGCATCCCCATCCACCTTCAGCTAGCATACCTCAACGCAAGCTGATTCGTCATACCGAGGTCAACTAAATCTGCTTCTCATGATGATAATCGTCATCCACGACTCTCAGTTGAGCAGTGGAGTTGCAGAGTGAGTTCTAGCCAGACTCTGTGCTCAGCTGCTTCTCAGCCGCTGCGGCTGGGCCCGGCTGAATTGAAGCTGAGACTCCATGCTCAGCTTGGTAATTGTTCACATGAAGCATAGGCAGTCTTCGTCTATGCACCGAGGACTGATTGCATTTGTGTATATATCGAAGAGTGTTAACCTTGCTTGGCTTTGGCCATAACCCATTGTTGGGATACTCTGCTTTTGCCATGGCGACTCAGCACCCTACCGTTTTGTCAGACAATAAGAGGGGAGATCTTTGGATGAAAGCGGCTGCCACGCTGAGTGACGAAGACAAGAAGGTCCTTGAAATCCTGGATCTAAAAAGAGCTAATGTGGCTCAAGCTGTACTACACGCAACTCAAGCGCAGAGGACAAGATGCCAGGACAAACAATGGTCGTTCTCCTTCAAAGGCAAACAATTCCTCGTACGAGACGTCTTGGAGGGTATCATATCGTGGATAGAAAAGTTCAAAAACATCGTCGATTTCGCTGTCTCCATGGATGTTACTGGCCACGCTGCGCTTCCGTGGGCTTGTATCAAGTTTTTCTTCGAGGTCAGCATTAAGCGCCCGTCCTCCTAAAGAAACGTACAACTAATCAGTCCTAAGATTGCCGAAAAAGACTTTCAGAAATACGGGAGTATGTTGCTCGGCATCGAGTTCGTGGCGCGCGAGATCCAATTTTACGCCCTATTTGAAAAAGTATATCTGAAGAAATCCTCAGAATCTGCAGAGCAACTCGCAAGTACCCTTGTAAAAACCTACGGTTGCCTTCTACGATACCTAGCCAAAGCATACACATACTATAGCAGGCACACCTTTGGTATAAGTCATGCTAATCCCCTCTTTCGAGCCATTTTTAACTTCAAGAGCAGCCCGAGCAATTTCAGCGCCCTTTAGTGAAGACGGGGTAGAAGATATGATGAACGGCGTGGAAAAATACCGGAGCCTTATCGAACAGAACGCACGCCTGATTGATAAGGAAGCCTCAGATGAGGAACAACAAGAGATCATCGAAAGTCAGTGAGCTTGCTTTTGATCTTGATGTTCATGGATATACCGCTGATCACAACACCACTTAGCTGTCAGAGCTGTGAAAGAACCATTGAAATCTATGGCTGTACAGATCGCGGGCATCAATGCCACCGTTGTGCAGTTCTTAGATTACAATAAAAAGATGCTTCCTAGTAGGATTCCCTTGTTCGATCCCTGAGGGAAACCGCAGGCTCACGCTGATCTCTATTTTAGTTGACAAGGCTCCGCCAGCCGTGGACCCTTTAGTTACCATTCGAGAATTTATGTGGCTTCCTACAGCAGAAGAGATCAACAGGAAATATAGGGACATGGCCAAAGAGCTTGTTTCTGGAACAGCGACTTGGATCTTCGAGCAAGAAGCATTCAAGAACTGGAGCCAAGGTCAAAAACCTCTCCTCACTATTCGAGGAAGCCCGGGCTGCGGAAAGTCTTATTTGTCGACTATGGTGGTAACAAACGGTCGACTAAACAGCAACGACGTTGCAATTGGACACTATTATTTCCATCACAATGATGAGTCAAAACGATCTGTCAAAAATGCGCTCTGCGCTATGGTTCATCAAATTGCCGAACAGAACGTACACTTTGCGGAGAGCGCGGCTAGGACCTGTCGGCAGCTTCCAAAGTTTTCGGTGGCGACTCTTGCCTCAATATGGTATGACTTTTTCTCATCAAAATTCGATTCAGGTTCTGGGGCAAGCGCATGTCTCGTCTTTGATGGGATCGACGAAGCAAAGCAAAATGACATTGTCGAACTGATCAAACTACTCGTTGACTCACTCGAGTCAAATACCAACATTCGGGTTCTTCTGGTTGGCCGTCCAGAGATGAAATCTGTTACTTCCAAATTGGATCATTTATCTGCGGGAAATATCGAGGTTTCGAGCGTCCTAAACTCTCGCGACATATCGCGATTTGTGGATCATAGCTACCGCGTATATCTTTCTAAACACAAAGTCCGAGGTTTGCGGGAGACAGTTACAACCGTACTACGAGAAAAAGCTAACGGCATGTTTCTCTGGGTGGATCTTGTGTGTCAAGAGCTATCTAAGATCGACAATGTTCGGGTGCTGAAACAATATTTGGATTGCGTGCCCGCCGGTCTCTCTGAGCTCTACGAGAGGATCTTCGCTCGAATGGCGGCTATGGGATCCAATTCGAAGCAGCCGGCACAGCTCAAAGAACTGTTCTGTTGCCTGAATCAATTCAGAGAACCACCATGCGCTTTTATTTTAAATGGTATCATCCAGTATGCTACTGAGGACCCTAGATTCGATGTCAAATCAGTCATCGTGGAGTCTTGCGCATCACTTGTCAATTGCGAAGAGACGGGGCGACTGCTTTTTCGGACTAGGATCAAATTAGAAAATAATCGAGAGCAGGCACGAAACTCGGGTGGGAGTGTTGGTGGCAGCGGTTTCGGCGATGGGGACGTGGGAGTTGACTCCGATTCAGAGTCCCTACTCAGCGAGGACGCCGCGATTCGAGAATTAGAAGACCGAGAGAAAGAGATCAAAGT
Source organism: Acrocalymma vagum (assembly GCA_028476805.1). Lineage (NCBI taxonomy): Eukaryota > Fungi > Ascomycota > Dothideomycetes > Pleosporales > Acrocalymmaceae > Acrocalymma > Acrocalymma vagum. The sequence goes on along the minus strand of JAQGEP010000101.1, from coordinate 135,474 downwards.
GAATCTCCGCCATGCATCTATTGGAGATTTCTTGAATAGCAAGGAGCTGAAGACATCCGAGATCTTGTTTAGCCGCGAAGATGCTGCTTTTCATACGGTTGAACTCAGCTTAAGGATCATTTGTGAAGGTGCTTCTACTCCACTTAAAGTTTCGGAGGACCTTTGGTTATACGCGATGAATCACGTATTTGATCAACTACGTGATCTCAATGAGAGCACCGTTTCCTCGAAGCAGACCGAGTTCCTCATCGAAGGCCTATGGCAATTATTCAACTCAGAACCCCTCGCCAGGTACATTTCACGGCATCACTCGACCAGAACCGGATACCCTCTACATGACAGCTTCTTTTTTGGTTTTAACACAGATTTGAGACATTCTCGCCGTCAAGCAGTAGAGAAATGGATCAAGAAGGCCAAAGACTTGGACATACACATGAAGCCAGCAACGCGCCAATGGGTTGACAAAATAATAGAAGCGCCTTTGCAGCTTCTTGTGCCCTTAACAAAAATCTGTATCCATGAGTGGCTTCATAGTGATGGAGATCCCTTTGAGTTATACTGGAGATGGCGCTTCTCTTGGCTTTGTCTTGTCGCTGTGAGTAATAGAAGAGCAATACTTAGCCAAGCCAACTTACTGATTGATCTAAAAAGACAGACCTCATCCCGCCATGCAATGCCTTCTCTTGGTACGGAACGGAAAACTATCCAAGCTTTGGAAGCAGCGATCCTTTCAATTGCTTAGCGGACATAATCGAAGCGGAGCGCTCCGTAGACGTGCTTTGTCGCATCGCCAAGACCATGGCGTTTACCCATGAGGGGACACTCGCCGAAATAGAATGGAACAAAGCTATTGAACTTGCCGAAACCAGAGGTGAAGAAACAATCCTAAAGGGGCTTTATTACCAATTCGTTCTGTCCCTAACAGACATGCGCCTGATGCATTGCGAGCCTGTGGTGCTTCAACTCGCAGAGAAATATCTGGGTATGGATTCAACCAACTATAAGATGCAAGCATGCCTGGCCCTCGCCCGCTTTACACATCTCAGCGACATCAAGGGAGCTATTGAAGGATTCCGAACTGCCCTATCGCTAGAACCCCGAGATCACTCAATATTGAAGGCATTGATCAGAGTCTTCTGGAAAGAACGCAATTTGGCGGGGATTATGGAGCTGTTTGAAAGTGAAGACGCTCAGATAACCAGCGGTCGAATTCGTGCTTGCATTGGCGATGACTACCTTCAGGAGCTCCTCTTTCTAGCCGCAAGAGAGACAGGAAAGATAGAGTCCCTAGTGGAATGCTACGAAACTGAAATTGCCCGGCCATGGACAGAGCCGTCCACAAGTGAGGTTGATGATCTGCGAGATGAACTCTGGGCCGATGAAGCATTTGGGTACTTCAATCAACAGGAATTCTACTCGGCAGGTAGTGCACTTCTTATATGCCGATTAGCCTTTCTGCACCAGCGGTATCGAGGCGACTCCCGAGCTGCTCTCTGCTTATGGACAACAGTTTTACTTGAGCAGTCTGAGATATTCAGACTTGTAGACCTATCATCCCAGTATGATATGTACACCCTGCCGATGTTCATGGACATGTTCGCTGAACTGCTTTATGAAGACGCGCTGAAACCTGACGGCTCTGTGGATGAAGAATCACTCAGATCACTTGAACGGCTACTGTACCGGCATGATGTATTTTGCGAGCAAGACGAATATGGAACGTCCCTCACCAATCAGAAAAACTTGAACCTTTTCCTCGCTAAATTGCACCGTCATATGGGAAGAAATGACAAAGCAGAGGGACTACTGAGACAACAATTTGAGCGTGGGATCGAGCTTCTCAATGACGATGTCGATTGGAATGATGGGTCTGGGTACCATGTGCTTTCGAAGATATTGTTCGCTTGCGGCCAAAAGGACAATGCTGCTATTGCACAATTCCTCCGTCGCTACGTCCGATACCAGCCCGAAGAGGAGAGAGAAGAGTGTGGAAGTCGAGAGGAAGGGGAAATACTCGACACTACGGAAGAAGGAGAAGAAGGAGAAGAAGGAGAAGAAGGAGAAGAAGGAGAAGAAGGAGGAGAAGGAGAAGGAGAAGGAGAAGCACCACCACAAAAAGACGGCGATGAAGATGGCGATAGCGATGACGGCGATAGCGATTATGACGATGAAGAGCCTCTGATCGGAATAGTAGAGCGCCCAGGATGGCGCGACGAGGCGCCCCGTTGCTCTATGCGGCACGACTGTTCTAAACGCCAGGCTTTGACAAGAAAGTCGCCCTTGTTTGCCTGCATGACATGTGCTCACGTACAGTTTTGCGAAGACTGTTATGCGAGGCACATTTCTGGGGTCGCCAATAGCACCGGTACTACAGCAGATGGACAATCTGCAAAAGAGAGGACGATTATCGCGGTGTGCAGCCGAAGGCACGAACACATCAAAATCCTTCCTGATGAATGGAGACTAAAGGAGGATCTTATGACGATTGAGGGCAAGGAAATACCGCTCAGAAAATGGCTAGAAGCACTGCATCTGTAGCCTAAGACTCTTGGACAAGTGAAGACAGAGATAAATGTAGATAGGCCCCAACTACAGCCGTTCTTGAAATGGGCTTCTACCCAAACACACTCTGAATATTACCCCGCGAAGGCCCGTTCCCACGGTATCCCGCAAGCAGATTAATTACATGAGTTTATGTGGATATTTGTGCAATGGTCAGTGGTAGCCCTGGCGGAAAGTCGGAAGATTGTGAATAATTGGCTGGCTGGGAGAATGATTGATTGATTGATTGGTTGAAATGTTATGATAGTAAACCACAACGCTGACTTTACTTTTTCTATTCTTTCTTTTCGTTTCTTCTTCCCTTTTCATTTGCTTTTGCGACTTATCTCTCGTGTAGAAACTTTTAATTTTATCGTCACCGAAACGCAGCTAACTCAAAGCTACCGAGTGCAAGTAATACGCAGACGTCAAACAATATCTCTCTCCAACGAATCAACTCGCCTCATAAACAATCCACAAAGAAAGAATCCCGTAACCAACAAAACCAAACCATCTACCTCCAAGAATCATTAACCGTCGCACTACTTCCACACCCCGCAGACGTCGTATACCGTCTATTCGGATCACTCTCCCACACCACCTGCCCGGCACTCGTCTTGCGAATATACTTGTACTCAAACGTTGTCTCGGCCGGGAGATTGATATCGGCATACCACAACGGATCGCTGCTAGTATACTTGCTCGCACTGAGCGGCACGGCGCTCGCAGGATCCCAATTACCCAGCTGCGTCAGCTGCCCCACGATGAAGATGTTGTCGCCGAACGTGGTGGTGGCGCGCACGTTGAACGTGATGCGCGCGTTGCAGGCGGGTGTGCCGGTGCAGGTTGATGGGGGAACGTTGTTGGTGGGTTCGCCCCAGGTGGGACTGACGACGCCTGCGCGCCGCTCTGTTGCGGTGAGGAACGCGGCGTAGGACCAGGTGAGGTCTGCAGCGGACAGTGGTGATCCATTGCTCTTTTCGAATTGCTCGGCGAGCGCGCCGTTCGAGGGCGTGTATTTCTGGATTACGCTGATGTAGCCGTCTGCGTACGTCTTTACTGCTGAGACGATGGATGTGTAGGTTGACGAGCTGCTGGCATATGTTCCTGTCGCGATGGATGGTACTAGGTCGCGGAAGAAGGGGAGGGATACTGCGTCTACGGTGATGGAGCCCTTTTTGTTCCACTGGTAGATCGCAGAGTATAGTTGCTCGGCAGCGGCGAGAGTGGTAAGATACCATGGGTTGCCGTTGTAATACACATCCTCGGAGTACCTGCCCACAGCCACCGCGCTGCCTTGAGCAATCCCGCGGTTGATGCCATACACGGATCGGAAAGAGTCAGTGACCGCCTTGTGGTTCGCAAGAGCACGGGAGGAACAAGGTTGGAATGTGGCATCAGTGCATCCAGCCTCCGGGTCAAACGTATGGATAGATGACAGAATTGAGTTTGCATCCTTGCCCGTACGTCCATCGTTAACATTGATATTAGAATCAATATAGCTACCGGTCCAAAAGCTTTGCACAAAGCAGAGAACCTGGGGTGCAGCGTTTGCGCATCCAGTGCAGGTTTGTCCGAGTTTCTGAGCAAGTGCATTGCCCTCGACAAGCGCTCTGTGGGACGCAGACAGCGTGAAGAAAGACGATCCGTTTACTTCTTCCCACAGATCAAAGCCTGTCTGGTTCCAGTATCGAACGGTGTACGCCAAGTCCTTTGCAATGACAGGCCACACGGTGTTGAGTGCTTGACTCTGCTGCCCGTTTGCAACCAGCCAGTTTGCGTAGATGATCAGAGCTGTAGCACGAAGCGGAGGCCCATCACGCTGTGGTCGGCCCCATGCTCCTGTGAAAGCGGTGCGGTCTACGTTGAATTTGGGCTCTCCTAGGCCTCCAGAGTCGGGCCCCCCTGATGGGTTGGACACGCCTTGCAGGTATGCTTGCGCTGAGACATACTCGCCGACCTTTGTGCGGAGAGAAGTATCACCTTCGACGAAGCGCTCAATGAGGGCCTTGTATGTCAATGCTGCGTCTCTGGTCCAGGTATACCAATCTATTAAATGGGGTTAGCGCGATCTGCGAAACGGGGACACGGTAGATGTACAGTCTGGATTAGAACGAGATGGACTTGCAACGACGATCCCGGCAGGGGCTCCTTGGGCTTTGGATCCATCTGCACCGATGTTCGCTAGAACACCCTTGATGGATATTTCGGCCTGGGTTTGGATGAATTGGTCGACAGAGGTTTGGCGCGCATGATGGAGATTGGCCGGTGAGCCCTGGACAGCGCCCGCCAAAAGCGAGGCTGACAAGGCACGAAGAAGCGACGAGAAAAGCATGGTGCACCTAAGAGATGCTGTTGGACAAGAGAGGATGTTGATGCTTGTTCGTTTCCTTCGCGGTGACGAAGTAGCTTTATATGTTGGACTGGCAGGTGTGGACCTCGAGCTCTTGAAGATGCATCCTTCGAAGCTGCCCCATTCCAGTAAGCATCGTCAGGTACAAACCGTCATCTCTATTGGACCATGCATCCACGGAGTTTGAAATGAGGTGCTAGGCATGACGTGAAGGCCACGGAACGACATTAGACCAATGGCGGAGTCTATGGTAAGGGGTCACGATCGATGGGCGGCAACCCCGTCTTCTAGACGATCACAATCCATTGGCAAAGGCCTGACAAGACCTAGCAAGGTACGAACAGACATGGCAAAGCGACGGCATGTGAAAGTGTGGGACGTCAAATTTGCCCGCGATTTGCCTATTTCCCCGGATTTCGCCCTGGTCAATCATGGCACGGGGTGTGTAGATTTCACATCTCCTGCCTAATCCGGTTTAGCTCCCGGCGCCTGCGGAATTGCTACCACCCAGCCATCAAGCTTGAATGTACATGTACCGTGTCCCCCACACCACACCCCGTGTCACCCCAGACTATGCGTGCTATATCTAAGATATTTTTTTTGCCTTCATGAGCTGCTGACTCTCGTGTCCGCCTTCTCCCATCCCAAAACATATCTTGACGCCGAACGCACCAAGTTGCTTGGCCGGAATAATTGAGTCCACCTCGCGATAGCTGCAGCAAATATGCTCGTAGAGGCGCAAAATCTCTGCTCTTAGACGACTATTGTCGGACCGAGCCTTTGTAGCTGGAGACAGGGTGCGGCGTTCTTGATGTCGGTAAATGTGACGATGGTGTTGATGTGAGAAGAGAAAGGGTACAAAATGACGCAAAACGGCTCGTTCATCAAACTCTAATTTTGGGTTGACATTTGTTCCCACAAAGGAAAAATGATGACGGTAGTCAGGCTCGTTGCTCTCCTCTTTGTCCTGCTCGTGTCTATCTGTGCAAGTCCCGTAGACCTTGCAAAAAGGGCAACACAGGTGTCGTTGAACTCTTACACCTACGTTAACTCGGTCTTAGCAGGATCCATCAAGGTACGCCAAAATGCTTGATCGCCAATGGTAATTCTGTGTTGAGACTCAATAGATACAAAACATCGCCTTCTCCAAGACCGTTGTCGTAAACTACGGTGTGAGCTCGTCATGGGCCTCAAGTCAAGCCATCACTGCCCGTTACGTCTCGGGACCTGATAGTACAGGCTACGAGATTTGGGAATTCTCCGGGAATGCTCCAGGTGCAACGGAGTTTTACATTTTATACACAGTCAATGGGCAGTCGTACGTTTTATTGAACCGATGTGCCTTTTCTGTATACTGACCCAATTAGATACTACGACCCTGGAAATTTTGTCAATTACCAGATTTCAAGCGGAACCAGCAGCTCAACCTCTACTGCGCGGCCCACTTCATCTGCTACACCAACATCATCGATTGCAGCAACAACCAGCATTCGAAGCTCCTTCACTTCAGCACAGCCACCATCCTCTGGCACTGTGTCCCCTCTGCCAATCCCACCTTTCTATTCAGCTTCTGTTCCATCTGAGCCCGTCGCCACTTCTCCTGCGGGTTGCGGAAACTTCAATGGAGCGGACTCGTGCTCTTCAGGGTCTGTCAACACATTCCCTGATTCTTCCGAGAATCGGCGTTGGCAGACACCTCCGGAGACTGACCCACAATATGTGCCGGAATTCCAGTCCTATCGATCGTTGACTGGGTACGCGGATATTCAGTACAACTCTGCCCGCAATGCTGCTGTCGTTGTTGTCAACTGTCTATCTCGTACTGGCGCGACGCTAAGCTATTCCTTCAACGGTGCATCCCAGTCAGGCAATACTTTCCAAGTCAACTCCAATACTCAACGGGGCGGCTTGAATATTGTAGTGACTGGTGATGATGGATCCAAGCTCACGCTTGATACATTGTATTTCCTATGGGAGAATGCAGCTATCAATGCCCAGTCGTCATTCTCGAATGGCCAAAAGGGCGCCATTGTCGAGCTCTTCGGTTGGCCATACGATGACATCGCGAAGGAGTGCACCTTCATTGGCAAGGCGGGCTACATGGGAGTGAAAATCTGGCCGCCCACCGAGCACGTCTGGGGATCCAACTACTACGAACCTGACAACCAATTCCGCCCCTGGTATTTCGTGTACCAGCCCGTGTCATACAAACTCCAGTCTCGTATGGGCACACGGGCTCAGCTGAGAAGCATGATTCAAACGTGTCGTGCTGCTGGTGTGAGAGTGTATTTTGACGCTGTGATCAACCACATGAGCGGCAACGGGAACGATATCCAAAATCATAGAAACTCGGACTGCTCGCTGTACACTGGCCACGACGCCACAGCCAACTCTCCGTACTTCACTGCCGGCAACACATATCTCATCAACCCATACACGGGCACCCGCCCGGCGCCTGAGTTTCCTGCTGTCCCATATGGCCCGACTGACTTCCACTGCGAGCGCTCTATCTCGTCATGGACCGATGGCCAGATCATCACCAAAGGCTGGCTCGTCGGCCTCCTAGATCTAAACTCCGAAAAGCCATACGTACAAGACCGCATTGCGTCATTCCTCGTCGACGTGCTATCCCTCGGCGCAAGCGGCTTCCGCGTCGACGCAGCAAAGCACATAGGACCCGCCGGCATGGCCGCCATCTACGCACGCATGAAAACCAAGCTGGGCGGCGCCGACCTCCCCTCTGACTTCATCACCTGGAACGAAGTGATTCTGGGCGGGGAATCCGCTCTCCTCGCCTGCAGCGGCGGCGAATACAGCTGGTACACCAACTTCGACACCAAGCTCTCGCAAGCCGGGCTCTCAGCCTCAGACATATCCAAGATCAAAATCTGGTCGTCGGACTACCCGAAAGAACATCCTGCATGTGGACAATGGGTCATCCCGGCCTCGCGCTTCGCTATCCAGAACGACGACCACGATCAGCAGAACCCGGGGTCGTCGTCGCGCGATATGCAGGATAAGGGCTCGGTGTTGATCAAGGATAAAGACGTGGCTAAGCATCGGGGCTTCGAAGTCCAGCTTTTCTCGCGCACGGACGCGGATTGGAATATTAAGCTTGTGCTGAGTAGTTACATGTTTGCTGCTAATGGGGGAAATGGGTTTCCGGATGGGTTGAGTGATTGTAGTCTTTATACGGGGAGTCAGGCTCCGAGTGGGTGTCTTGGTATTGCGAAGGATACGGCGTCTGTGGAGAGTGCGGTAAGTTAAGTTGTTGCCCCCCCTCTGTGCTGCTTTTCGAGACATGGATTTTATGTGATTAGAATGTAAATGTAGATGTAGATGCTGATTTTTAACTTCTAGTGCGGATACGGTGGCGGAACACTTACGGCGGGTAAGTATACTCGTGTGCATCGTGATCTTGCTATCATTAATGCAATGAGAGCTTGGGTGGGGCTGGGATCAACGACTACGTCCGCTTTGGGTATTCCTGGATGCTCGTGATGAAAGAGGGGCCGTGGTATATTCAAGTGATACTGTATGCTATTCCAGCCGCAAGCTATATCAACCCCGACTTCGATGATGGGCGTGTAGAAACGTATCGTTGAAGCTCATCAACTTCTAAAATCGCAAATCAAATCGCTTATTATCATCCCCGCACCGATATCCTAGACTACCCGATTCGTAAACCCAATTCGCAGTGTCTTATTTGCTTTTACGTCTCCATTCACTCTTGCCCCTCTTTAAACCCCCAAATGTCTGAAATCTGAAACCCCAAAATAGCAGTTCACAACTCCGCCATCATCTCATCTCCCACCTCCAAGCTCCTCGTCCTCCCAATCCCGTCTCCAGGATGTCCCAACCTGCCCCCAACACCATAGGTAACCTTGAACCCATGATACCGATAGCTTCCCCTAGTCCCATTTATCAAAGGGAGCACCCAATTCCTCCGGTCTTGCGTATATCGATATTCTTCCAGAAGCTACACCATAATCATAATTAGCAACACTCTTCCCAACTCAACTTAGTGATTTATATATACACTGAACAGAATAGAACAGCACAATAGGTTAAGGATACTCACCTCTCCCATCCTCCTCTTCTTCGCCCCCCAAACCTCCTCATTATCCCCCTCCAACCTCAACAGCACGGGTGTGTTCCCTCCTCCACTAACTAGATCGCCCATTTTTTGTATCTCGGAAAGAGTGCGGCGGCGCTGTAAGAGACATGGCTCGTTCTTTTGAGAGCGCTCGCAGCGCGAGCAGGCGGGTGGGGTGCGGGAGCAGGGGAGGTTGGCGAGGGTGCATTGGAGGCAGGATGTTAGCCAGACGAGATGGGTGGTTTTGTTTGGATTTGGGGTTATGGGCGATGCTGGGGGTAACTCAGGTGTGAGGCTCGCGAGGGGAGTAATATTGATGTCGATGTCGGCGCCAGCGTCGATGTAATTGTCCAGTGCTGTGTGCTTGCTCGAAGCACCAACCCGACCATCCTCATCCTCATTCTCATCACCGCACACACTCGTAATATCCGAAAAACCATCGCCATCACCAAGTTCTTCCAACCCAGCTCCAGCTGCTTTCTCCTCATCCACATCTCTATATCTCTCCCACAGCTCTCGCTCCACCGGTGACGGAGAATCAAAAACCGACTCGTACCCATACGAAAACGTCGTATCCGTCGGTGAGATACCCTGGCCTTGTCGTTCGCCCCCGCACTGCCCATGTATACCCACTCGCGATACCATAGGCGTAGTCAGTTGAGATGTCTCTGTACTCTTCACTCCAGTCGCAGTCTCCTGCTCGTCCGCGGCGGTCGTCTCGCTCAACCCACTACCCCTCTCAACGCCATCTAACCACCCCAAAATCTCCATATCAGCTTGCCTCTTCTCGTCCTCGCGGATAGCGTCGTCGATGAGCAGAACAAGGTCGTCCATTTTGCTGGATGAGTGGGTCCTGGGAGAGTGCGGAGTTGGGCGGTGGTGCTCAAAGGAGAACGTAGGGAGTGGTGGAGTAGGAGGAGGGGGACGACGACGACGACGACGACGACGACGACGAGAGAAGTAATCACAAAGCAACGGAGCCAAATTTCAAAGGAAACCAAAGCTATGGTGAAGGTGAAGGTGAAGTGAGGTGATTTAAACTAGCTTTTCCTTCATCAATTGCCTAATTATACGCTGACTGGAGCTCCTCTTTCTAGCTATGCGGAATGGTAAGCTGCTCTACACATTTACGGATAGAATACAGATTAGGCGGTGTAAGAAGAAAGAGCTAAAGCTCTCAGTATGATGTGCGAACATGAGTCTGGTGTGAAAAGTTGAGGGACAACAGACTGATACAGAGAAGGTGCTCCTCTATACTGAAGCAGATGCCCAAGTGCGCCGTCGCGCTACCTTCACCTATGTCTCTAGTATCCCTTAATTGGCACTGGCACAAACATCTCTACATTTCTTTTTGCATCTCACGCCAAACTCGCTCGAATCTCTATTAGCAATGCATCAATCAAGATATCATTATATGTATCCAAGTCGGCTTACTTCCCTCGCTATTGAACCAATTACATCTCGCTGTGGGTATCAAAGCTACGGAATTCTATCACTATTGCCTGCCACACAGTATTTCACGGTTACAGCACAAAACCACCCAATGTGAGGCTCTTCCAACTTCGCACAGGGCGCGTATCTTCGAGTTCTACGCACCACCACAAGACTTCTTTTGTCTTCTCGATCTGGCCGCTCTCCTCGTACGCTCTTGATAATGTGTACCACGCTTCCGAGCAGTCCCAGCCAGCACCAAGTTTTGTGAGTGTTGAGAGAAGTCCGTAAGCTCGATCTCGTGCCGCGAGTCTGTTTAGCTCTGGTGGAGACGCATCGACTTCGGTCGATTTAAGCTCCTTTGGCTGGGAAGCAGCGTCTGCTACAGAGGGCACAGGTGGCGGTGAAACTGGTAGCAATATGTTTGCACTCGAGGTAGGTTCCAATGGAATTACCTTGCAGTAAATATCTAGTAAGATGTTTGAAAGTCCGACAACGGCTCCCGGGTGATCAGGGAAATGTTGTAAGGCACGCTCAAAGTCGGTGCGGGCTTTGTGTTTGAGTGAATGGGCTACCAACAGCTCTCCTCGCTAGACGCTCGTTAGTAGATGAAACAGAAAATGAGAAGCGTACAGCTGAGCTTACCGCAGTATAGGCGTCTGCCCAAAGCTCCTCTACACTCTTTCCGCCGCCCCACCCTCTATCTGCGAAGGCTTTACTCGTTGCAGATTCCAGGGTGACCTCCGCTTCAAACGTCTCGACCAACTTGAGGGCTTCACCCGCAGCCTCATTTGCGTCCTCATACATCTCCGCCCGCGTATACAGTCCCGAGATGAAGATCCAAACGCTTACCAACAATGTCACCTTTTGGCGACGCTCCTGGATCTTGGAGAAACGCGGGTCCGGCGGGATGTAATCCTGATGCGGAAATGGAGCAGGGAGCCGGACATCCTGCTTTGGAGGCTGATCCGAGTGGCCAGGGGGAGGCGGCTCAACACTAGGAGACATGTTATGGGGGATAGAGCGCAATGGTCTCTCAGTACTTTCAACCGACTTTCTTATCGAACTTGCTATTGACGGCCGTCGGGATGATCTACTTCGGACAGTTCCCTCGCGCGTCGGCACGGTGCTGTCTCGTGCGCGCCCAGTGCCATTAGCGATACCCTCTGGGAGAGGAGGTACCTCGGGTGTCTGTTCGGTCTCCATCTCTGATCGTCGACGCAAGCTGGTAGCGCTCCGTTTTCGCAATTTGCTTGGTGTTCTCTGCACGCCGGTTTGCTCTCCACTGTGTCTGTGATGGTGATGGAGCAAGTTATGGTGATGATGGTCATTGGTCTGAGCAGTACCATCTTCTCCGATGACCTGAATAGCGGGTGCAGGAGGTGCAGCAGTGGAAGGGGCGGTACTAGGTACGGAAGAGTTACGGATGGAGTCTCTCTGCGTACTCTTGATGGATCCTCTGCCTCGGAAAATGCTTCCTCGAATAGTACCAACGGCGCTTTTTGGGGGTGGCAATGATGCTGTGGGTGGCGGTAGTTTGGGCTTCTCCGCCGCTGGGTCACCAAATAACCGGGCGTACAGGGCGAGAAGCTCATCAGATCCATCGACCGCAGCGTTGGCACCATCGACGACTTCAATGAGAGCTAGCTGGGTCATTTTGATCTGTAGAATTCCCGCCTTCTCAAAACTTTCCATCTGATCCACTATACCATGATTTTTGACACTATTGCCATTTCCATTCACTTCGTTAAGATGCTCACTTCGGAACGCACCGGTGTCGTCCTTTCCGAAAAGAATGGTATGGTCGCCAAATTGTTCAAAAGCCACCTCACAGGCCTTTTCAGCCGAAGAGAACTCCGATCTAGAAGTCAAGAGCAAGGCGAGCAAATGCCATACGGCGATTAACTTGCGCTCACGACCGAATTCGGTGGTCAGCCCCGGGGAGAGCATACCATCGACGCTAGTACCTCCTTTATTCCTTGTTGCAGGAGATAAAGCGCGCTTCGCAACTTTGATGGCTCCTGGAATATCTCTAGTCTCGGCGAGGACTAAGGCTAGAGCGTACAGTGTTTCAATATTGTTGGGCTCATGGAGGCCTGGCGAAAGTGACTTTCGCAAGTATTGAATACTCTTGGCCTGGAGACTCGCCCGCGCGTCGGCTTGATAAGTGAATCGTGCCCACTGAGCCAGGCTGATCCCAATTGCGCAGTATGCGATTGCTAATGATTGCGGTTCAACAAATGTTTCAACGGAGCCAACGGAGCCAGCATCGGAAGCGGCAAGTTTGATGTGTTCGGATTGCTCTAGCCATTTCTCAATGTTGTGGCCAATCTCAACGGCTTTCTCTGCCTCCTTTCGCGACCCAAAGCGGCAGAGAAGCCTAATCGCCTCGGCTGAAGTCCTAAGAATAAGGCTATCGTCGTCGATACCCTCCTCTTCCTCTCCGGACTTTTCAGCCCTGTCTTTTCCTCTGGTGATAATGTTGACATACGAATCATAGGCCTGGAATGCCAAATCAAATTCAGCAAGAGACGCATGTACCGTGAATAAATGGCGCAAGATTTGAGTGGAATGGAATGTCTTCGTCGCTGCACGATACAATACCTAAAGCCGGAGGTGTTAGTCTCATCTTGCGCGTCATTGGCCGTATTGCAACTCACATCAAGCACACCTCTGCCGACTGCTTCTTTCCCACCTTCGCCAAGGTCTGCATCTGTCCATGTTGGGCCGCACAGGATTCGCCAATTATCTACCACCGAGTCTACCCATGCAACGATCTCGGAATTGCTTTCGCTAGCCTTTGGGAAATGTGTCTCCTTTAATAACAGACTCTCATAGATAGTCTCGACGCGCTTCAGCTCCGCACGCTGTTGTAATCGCAATTTCGATTGATTTTGTGGTGTCTTCTCACTCTCCGCAGCTGTGGACTCGGGGATGTATTCGTAGTCGTCATGCAGGATCGTAGCTAGAGTGTCATAGTATGCCCTCCACGCCAAACGCCGGGCGCGAGCGGTATTGGGGGCATCTGAAGTACCACTTTTTATTGCCCCTTCCCAGTATTTCGCCCAAAATCGATACGCTTGCAATGCTTCCTCCGGCTCAATGTAGCCTCCCGTTTCTGCTGTTTGATCGGACAACTGGCAGAGTCTTACCAATAAATGTTCGGCCCACACCTTGAACTGGAGGGTCTCGTTGCCGACGGGGCCAGCAGAGGAGAGGAATGGGAGTATGGAAGCATAAGTTTGTATGGCATCCTCCATCGAGCCAGATTTTTCGAGTGAAGAGCCTAAGTATGTTTAGTACTTTGGGTATGGGAGGATTTCAGGCAGCATGAAAGCTCATACCCTTCAGGTATGCGCCCTTAACGATGCATACTCGGCTCCAGCTGCTTGGTCCCCTGCTGTCCGCAGAGAGATTGCTAGCAATCACCCCAAAATCTTTGGGCAATCGCGCAGCAGCGAGTCCTGGTTCGTCGAGAACATAGTGTACCCAGCCAAGGCAGACTGTGGCCTGGAAAGCATCTTGGACGTGATCCTCCTCTTCTTCAATTGTCGAGAGTAGCGAGGGTATAATTTGGGAGAGCGGTGACGATCCGGGGGCGTTCGCGGTCGAGGGGCGTTCAGCACTGTATGCAGCAATCTGCGCTTCGGAGCGCGCGGTTAAGGTGAGGCCTTTGGAAAGCGTTAGCTGCCGTGAAGTATGGTTGCAGGGGGGGGGAGGGGGGTCAAGGAAAGAGAGTCGCTGGCTGACAGACATTTGCGGTGAGGCGCATGCTTTTCAATTTTTCGACATAGCTCTGGGACTTCTCTCCAGCGGCCGGCACATCGAGCGTCGTCCAATTGCTGGATGTAGCGCGAGGCCTTGTCGCTCTCGGGGGCATTCTACACCAAGTTGTGAGCTTTGGGCTGCGGGCAATGACGTTGCGGCGCAAGGACGAAACAAACTCGTAGGAAAGAGGAACGTACACCCATGATGTTAAAGATAGGCGGTTGGCAGTCGACGCAATGGCAGGGCGTCTAGGAGCATGTTCGGGGAGAGGTTGCGAAAAGAAAGATGAGCTCCATAGCGGTATACTTTGTCGTCAGCGGTCTGGGGGAGAGAGCTGGTGGATCTCTATACGCTATACGCTGGCCGCCATCCCTGTCTCGTCAGCCTTGGCACCACTCGGCCCGACTGTTGGCCCGACATGTGAACTTTTTTTCGAGAGCAACACCAGTTGCTTCCCTTCAGATAGCATTCTTAATCATTTCAGGGCAGGGTTGGGGTATTCGTCAACCTAGCAGAAGAGGAGGAAGTCAAGACGGACTCATGGCTCCACTCACCGCTGAGCTGGCGACCCTCCGCGCCCTTACGTTCCGCATCTCTTCAACCTCAACCTCACAGCTGCCCCAGCACGCGCCCGCGATAGCAGCAAGCCTGGCCAATTGCAGAAATCTTCTCTCTTCAAGCCAGACAACAGGGCCCAAAGCCTCATCTGAGGCATCGGTCGCAGTCCACAAGTACCGAACTTTGCTTTCCACTCTACTCCAAGACCGAACGATCCACGGAAGATGGTCCGCCATCGTTCTCATCAAGGCCACCATTGAAGCCGGAGGATGGGAGACTCTGCACAAGAGCCTTCCTTGGGTGCGTGGATTACTTGGAATTCTCTCCAAACCAGATCCTCCGGCTTCAAAAAAGCTCTGCCTAATCACTTTAACTCGCATATTCCTCCTCACCAGAGACTACCCGACACTGATTCGCGAAATCACCACGCCGTCTCTGGCGCCCTTCATCCAGGCCAGTCTTCAACTAGCTAGCTCCAGAGCCTCGCCTTCTTTGTTACACGCCATCATCGAGTGCTTCAACGAACTCATTCCGCGACACCCAACAGTGTTTCGTACTTACATGAAACAGTTACAACAGCTTCTTGGCCAGATCCTCGCTCCGACACCATCGTCAAAATTAAGCCCGGAGCAGGTCAGTGGGCCAGAGCTTGAAGTGACGTCTGAGGTCTCAGCCGCGGCACGCCGTCTATATGTTCAACTGCCATCATGTGCCCCTAAAGGAGGCTCCAGCGAAGAATGGGAGGCATCTTTCAAAGCCGCGGTCACAAGCGTGCATCAGACTGCTGACAGGGTATTTCGCGCTGTTGTGGAAGACTGGCAGTCTACAATTCGTGAATTACCCGCCACGAACGGTCAAACATTGGAAGACGAGGTCCAAGATCTGCAGCCTGAGTTTGCCAGCCTGACCCCTTGGTCGGGAATCTATGCTGGAGGTGAACGATTTGTCCATCTTCTAAGACTAGTAAAGGCATATTTTGAAAACCCGACTGCCGGGGCAGTGAACCTGAATATTGCTTTGGTTGTAGATCTTTTGACTAGGATACTATCTCTGACCGTACCTTCGTCAAGAGGCGGTACGAACCCGCAAAACATCACCCGATTCAATAATCAGGTCAGCAAGGAGGAACGCGAAAATCTATGGCTGATTTTACCAGGCATACATGTCGCAGCTATTGAACTTTTGCTCTCTCTGGCCCAGCGTTGTGAACAGAACACCGCGCTAGATTCTCTTTTTCTTGATCAGCTTACTTGGGTATTCAGCGCTGAAAAAGAAGCGGCCGAAATTCGTACGGCAATCTACCTCGCCGCCAGTACCCTATTGGAACGATCAGGTTTATCTCTACCAAAATCTTCCATTGATGCTCTCGGTGGTCTGATTCGAGCTTGCTGCGACGATATCCTCCCACCCGAGCTCAGCGGTCTAGCAGTCAAACCAAAGGCCAACCCGACCAAAATGAATGGAATCAATCAACCACAGGCCACAACGAATGCCGACACCTTCTTAAATTCGTCCACCAGTAAAGACCCCCTTGCCAACTTCGTCGGCCTCAAACAAGCTGCGTGTGATCTGCTGCCTTTGCTACTCGCCAACATTCGCGCTCAATACCTCTCAGACGCCATTCGAGCCCGCATGGACCGAACTGCGGTTCTCACGCAACACAAAGATGCGATGATTGCAAGTGTTTTGAACCCTCCCCCTAGCAAAAAATTTGGGAAGCCGGCTGCAAGCATTCTCCCGCTCATGGCGAGGTCATTCCCAACTGCAAAAGACGTAGAGGGTATGCTGAGACCCAGAATGCCAGTTATCCGTCTTGGCACTCAGGATATCGATCTCGATGGAGATATAGAGGAAGAAGAAGAAGAGGAAGAGGGAGAGGAGGTGATCGAGGAAGAAAAAGAAGAAGACGACCATTTCGTAGGCCAAGAACTCGATAATCTATTGGAATCAGCAGGTCATGCTGAAGAAAAACGCGAATTAGTAATGTCTGACGTTCCACCAGCCGACACAGCACATTATGAGAAGCTCCCATCTAGTAAACCCATACATCAAGCGGGTACGATCAATGTTGGTGAACCGATTGTAGACTCCATGTCTTCGACTAGTAGCACAAAGAGGCCACAGGATGATGCAACGCCCATTTCGCCCACCAAACGTGTTAAAATAGTTGAGGAAGAGGAAAGCATTCCGGAGACCACTGAACCGACAACAGCCCAACCGCAGTCCAACCCATTTATCACTAGCACTACCCCCTTCGTGCCAGCGACATCCCAGTTTACAGCCACCACAACCGCATCGATCGTACCAGAATTACCCGGGCCAGGGGATAAGGTAGATGA
This sequence comes from Acrocalymma vagum, assembly GCA_028476805.1. Lineage (NCBI taxonomy): Eukaryota > Fungi > Ascomycota > Dothideomycetes > Pleosporales > Acrocalymmaceae > Acrocalymma > Acrocalymma vagum. Next base: position 118,388 of record JAQGEP010000101.1, on the reverse strand, counting down.
TAGCGACGATGAAGATGTTGTTCCTCTGGTGTTTGGCCAAGACACAGACGAGGACTCAGATTAATAGCCATCTAAGGTATTTTTTTATATATTGCATATACCAAATTTCTTACTAAAAGCGTTCAAAGTACTTGTCAGAGAAGAATATTCTGTATAAAGCTTACTTGCTCATATTATTTGCGCCGTCCTTTTACCATTAATTTATGTATATATGTACCTAATACGGCAAACCAGCATCGTAACTCACCACGAGCACGTGCCAAAGACTCGCAAATTGCACAGTGTGTTTTTGAATCGACTTTCAATGTTTCAGCGCCGTCCTCCAGGTTGCTCACAAGGCCAGTACCGGCACCTCAGATGGAATCGACCATCACACCAAATTTCTCTTTCTCCATACTTCTTCACATCTTTCCAATCCTCTTCGATAACGTGGCGCATCGCCAAGTTTGCAGTGCTGCCAGTAAATTCGCACAGAGTCACACTGCTGCGTTGTAGATGCATTGATACCAGCAAGGTACGCAGGCAGGGCGAGATGAATGTAGTATGGCGAATGCGGGCCGATGGATTGAATCTCAAAACACAATTGATCTACTGCGCTAGCCAGTGTAGCTTGTATCGATGACTGAAGATCCAGATCCAAGATTCCACTGAGAACTGCTGTGGCGGCTGCACATCGATAAGCCTGCGCTGCGTGGCTTTTGTCAGACGAATCTGGTAATTGCACCAGCGCCTGTTGCATGGCTCGAATGACTATGCCCAGAGGATCTGTTGCGACATTCCCTTTAGCGACTTGGATGAGAAGATCGAAGGAATCAGCTGGACATCCGATTTTGTCAAGTACGCTTCTATCCATAGCTTGTCGATGCCAGTCTTCGAATACCAGCTTTTCACCTCTCTTGACAATTGCTCCAACTAGGTCCCAGTATACGAACCATGAAAGTATCTCTGCCCCGCCAGGAACCATCATTGTGAAACTATGTACCTGAGATGAGGTACCGCAGTAGCCATCAAGGAGGGACTTTGCGCCTTTAAGGTGAAGATGCCATTCATCAGAGCCATCAACCAGCCCAAAGACAGCAAATGCAGCGATGCCAATAATAGCAAATGGGTCTGCGGATCCAACTGCCTTATTGAGCTTGTGAAGTGCCGCAATACGGTAGCTCACTGCAAGAACTTCCACGTCTCTAGCCTCAATTGTGGATGCAGAGAGCAGGACAGCCCGGGGCATTATATACTTCATGCAATCCATAAGTTCTTCGGCAAGTCGCACAATCTGACCCGATGCATGTTGGTTCGCAAAATGTTTCCCAGATTCGAAGGCTGTCAAACCTGAGCAGACCAAAGCTAATGATTTGAAGAAACTGTGATGGTTTGATTCACCCCATTCTTCCCAGACGCGACTGGGTGTAGTCAAATGATATGGAGCAGGGCATGCCTTCTTCGACCGCTCATCAGCCCAGATGACCCTCTGCGGATAATTCCTACATGCGAGCCCGGCCTGCACACATGGCAAACACCGAGGCCGGTTCAGATCGCATTTGATAGCCCTGGACCTGCAGCTCCGGCAATCTCGGTCGCGACGCATGCCTCTCTGCTTCCCGCGTCGTCGAGATGAAGTCTCCATCTATTCCCAAGTGGTATAGACAGCCAATGAGAAAGTTCCAGCTATCGGTGCGTTGATTCCTGCTTTGGGGTAGTAATGATTTGCGAGTCCGGGAGACGGTTGTGGTTGGACAAACGCAAACAATCAGAACCGCGTAATCCTTCAGATGTGAGTATCAGACCATACTAATCCTGTACTAGCACCTGTAGTCATAGGTTGCTTTCCGCATAAGGAAAGGGACTTACTCCACAACTAACGCGTTGAGGAAAGCAACCTATCCTAGGTGTTTTCTTTCTGAATCGCACACCCCAATTGATACATTGCTATGTCTTGTCAAGTTACCATCTATCCAATCTTTTCTTAACACCCGCATTATGCTCCACTTAATTATCTATGCTCTAAAAGTATAAGAACCAAACCGAGAACCTCGATTGATGTACTGACTTCCATGGAATTTCTGCCTCTAAACGAATTCAATCATTCTAATGGTCCCTTCCAATCCAAATTCCGAGGTCGTATGGAAGGCCACTGCCTCAAATAAGCGGGCTCATCTTGTTTCGTTGATTCCCCAAGAATGGCTAATCCCAGCAACACTTCTACCCCCAGAACCACAAGTCGATATCACAACTTGGCCAGAGTCATCTGGGTGGTTCACTCCCAACGAATTAAACATTACGAATCTGAAAGCTTCAGAGTTGGTTGAAAGGCTTGCATCTGGTGAGCTTCAGTGTGAGCAAGTCACCAAGGCATTCTGCAAGCGGGCTGCCGCTGCTCATCAGCTAGTAAGCCATCCCTACACAACCCTCGAGCGTTTAATGACTATTCAGGCAAACTGTCTATCGGAGATAGTCTTTGATCGAGCCACGACCACCGCACAAGCTAGAGATGGGCACATGAAACGCACTGGAACGCCAGTTGGGCCATTGCATGGTCTTCCAATCTCGCTCAAAGACGACTTCAATCTACATGGAGTAGACTCGACTTTGGGCTTTGTTTCCCGCATAGGAAACCCTGCACAGTCGACATCTACGCTCGTCAGAATTCTAGAGGACGCAGGAGCTATAGTGTATGTCAAAACCAATGTATCCACGGCAATGATGATGGCAGAAACCGTCAACAATGTTTTCGGGAGGACCCTGAATCCTAGGAATCTAAAAGCAACAATTGGTGGCAGCTCTGGTGGTGAGGCTGCCCTGCTAGCAATGAAAGGAAGTCCCATTGGAGTCGGTTCAGACACAGGTATAGTCAAATTCCATATTTGCGCTGCGTTAATGTTAATTCAAGGATATTAGCTGGATCTCTTCGGATTCCAGCAGCGTGCGCTGGACTCTTTACTTTGCGACCGTCTGCTGGCCGGTTTCCAACTCGAGACACTTCCTCGGGCATTCCGGGTCAGGAAGCGATTGCCACTGTCAACGGACCGTTTGCAAGAAACCTTGCTGATATTGAACTATATTGCAAGACTATCATCAACACCCAGCCATGGCTTCGTGATGCGAAGTGCTTGCCGGTTCCCTGGCGCAACGTCGAGCTCCCAAAGAAGTTGAAGATCGGAATCATGCACCACGATGACATGGTCTACCCAACGCCTCCAGTAGCGCGAGCATTGAAACATGTCGCCGCGAAGCTAGAATCTATAGGCTGTGAGCTTATAGAATGGGAACCTGAAAATCATAAGCAAGGACTAAGCATACTGGCACGTATGCTCATGGCAGACGGTGGAATCAACATTGAAAACGAGCTCAAGCGCACAGGAGAGCCTTGGAGACCAGAGATGAAAATGTACGAAAATGCCAAAGAAATGGGCACTGCAGAAATGTGGAAACTCAATTCGGAAAGAACTGAGTATCAGAATCGTTATCTGGATCAGTGGAGACATTCAGGTATTGATGCTATCTTGTGTCCTACTATTCCTTTCGCTTCTACTGAGAATGGGAAGTTAAAGCACAGTGAGTCTTCTTCCATCTCTAGACTATGATCGATTCTTACATCAAGTAGTTGGTTATGCGGCAATTTTCAATGTACTGGACTACCCAAGTATCTCTTTCCCTACGGGTTTATCGGTAGATAAAGATCTAGATAAACCTAATCCGACATACGAACCACTTGGACCGACTTGCAAAGTTATCAACGAGGAGTGTGAGTGCGCGTAGCTCCATGCTGAAATCCAGAGCGGCTAACATACATCCAAAGATGATCCTGAGTTGATGCATGGCTTACCGATCAGCCTCCAGATTGTGGCGTAACGACTCGAAGAAGAAAAATTAATCGCTATGACTCATTGCGTGCTCAAATCGCTGATGGAGTAGAAACTTTGTCTTTTCTTGATGTTATCGTTGCGGTGGTCTCGGAGGTGAGAAGCTTTTATTCTGGACGAACGCTTACTGAAGATGAAAAAAGAAAATAAATTAACCTCTCATGGAAGTACCAAAACCTTAAGCGTAAATGTATATGGTAAATCTCCATTTCAGAATCTTCCTGTGCCTGTGAACCTTCATTGACCACATAGCCTCTTTGATGACCACCTCCAACTCTTTGAGATATCATAGTCACAAGATATTTACAGCGACATCCCACGTCTTTACTAATTTTGAAGCACACCTATAATTCATACTGTCGCCGCTTTCTACATGCCGCAGTCCAACCAATCATCACAATTACCGGTGATCCCGACTGCCCACCATTTTCCTCTCAGCCGCACATACACCCACCCCCGTGGGCTTATGGGGGTCGTTCATCGCTCCGGGCCGAGGACCTCCACGCCATGGATTCGGAATACTGCATATTACTGAGCACAAGCGTTAGTAATGCATCTAGAATACATGATCCACACGGAACTACGCCACAGAAATAAGTGACAGCTACCTTTGTACATATAGACACCGAGGCAGGCATTCACTAGTAGTTACATCAAACTGTAAATGCGGTAACCTCCTCAAGAAACAGAAATCAATCTAAGGGTCAAACATTTTGAGTCTATCACTTGACCTTGATTTTACGTCATACCGAAGTGTCCAACAAGATGCAAAGATATCTACCTAAATTATGACCCGAATCAGGCGACTTCGATTCCCATCTTTACACCCTGCCTACCCAAAACGCTGAGATGCAGAGCCTCACATCCAATTCTAGTTTAACATGAGTTCAGTAAGCTTCTTTGTGGTTCATGTGATGCCTATGCTGACGCGGTATTTTTCTTGTTCAAAGCTTGCTAAGCTTACGCCATGGCGTGGGAGCCGCCTCCAGTACATTATCTCCGAAACTCGACATTATTCGTTCTAATCGTAATTTAAACCTAGATTTAAGCTACTTGCATTGGCGGTCTTAGCAGCTGACGTCCTAGAAGACAGTCTCTGGAAGTACTGGATGTACTTGTCTATTGCCACATGGTTTTGTGCTATTGTTTTAGGATTGGTGAATGACTTTAATAATTAAAGTCAGACTAACCCAATTTGCAGGAATGTGGATTTGCTGATAAAATATGACTTATTCATGGGATAAGATGGGATCATCGGATGTAGTGTATGCCTAATTTGTGGAGCTTATACAGACAACATTACGCGGAGTGGCAGGCCACGCCACAAGCCGCAGTGCGCCACAAAGATTGGCTGTATACTTGTTTATAGTGTAAAGAATTCGAGAGAGGAAGTGCAACAAACACCATAATCGTACACGAGACTAGGCGGAAATCATTCACAATGGCGCTATCAAACAGAATTCACCATCGATGCATACATATACAATACCTCTGATCACAAGTAGAAGAGTAGCAGATACATGAATACTGAAGTAGACGTGAATCCATCTATGACATTTCATCTTACCACACCAATGATTTGTATAGCAAAAGAGTTATGACAGTGACCACTGGTGATTAACCCCAGCACACCAAACAGAAACGCCTCTGACGTTTGTAGTACCCACAATACATTCTCACGTCCATCCATGTTCGCTTTGGTGGATGAACAATAGACTGATGAGTGGATACCTTCATGATCATCGGATTAGTTCAAGACTGACAAGCTACGATGCTTGAAAATGATGCCGCGTCTTCCGTGGCAGCAGAAACAATATAAAAGGAGCAGAGACGTTCGTCCAGAATCTCATCACCAAGCTTCTGACTTCCAACGAGAACGAAAAGCACGAGTCTTTGAACAGTCATTATGCATGTCATCACTTCTTTCTTGGTCCTCTTAGCGACCACATCATATGCCTCACCCCTTGCAATCGAGGCTCAAAGCCTCGAGTCTCGTACAGCCAACGCGTATAAACGTTGGGAGTCAATGAACCCACTTTCCAAACGCGATGTCAATCCCAAGACTGTGAACGTTCTCACACCAGAGCAACTCACAGAGCAGCGCAACGCACTTCTTCTTGCACAATCCGAGACAGCCCGCGAGGCTATCCTCTTCCCCAACCCGCCTGATGCCTCGAACGACACTTTCCAGTTTATCAACAACACCGTCACCCCACCTACTGGCGGAAGCATCGTCCTCTCCACCATCAACAACTTCCCAGCTCTGGGTGCTACTGGTCTCGCACAGGCTGTCGGCTTTGTCAATCCTTGTGGTCTCAACACACCTCACTGGCATCCCCGCGCCAATGAGATGTTGACTGTCGTTCAAGGAACTCTGACTGGGGTCCTGATCCTCGAAGACGACAACGGTGCCGGCAACGTGGTCGGCCGCCCTCCACCAGCCAAAGGAGCTATCCCGCAAATCGAAGCCACTCTGTCCAACTACACCGGCATGTTGTTTCCCAAAGGGCTGATTCACTGGCAATTCAACAACGAGTGCGAGCCAGCCGTTTTCGTGGCTGGATTCGACACTCCCGATCCTGGCCGAGCGGAAGCTGCTCGCGGCTTTTTCTCCGCTCAACCAGATGAGGTCATTCAAGCGAGCACTGGATACACTGATTTCTTGACTCCTCAGCAAATTATGGCTCTCAGGCCGACGCTTACTAGTTCTTTTACTAGCATTGTTCAGTCTTGCGCCAAGAAGTGCGGTATCCCGTTTGAATGAGCGGACTTGGAGCGATGAGCAATTGAGACGTTTGGATCGTCGAGCATCGACTCACTCGGTGCATCTTTTGTAGTGTGCACATTCATTAGAATACTTCATTATCTCATGTAATAATTATTAGAAGAGAGGCTGTCAAGGCTCGAAGAAAGACTGTCGTTAATAGGTAGATTGGACATAGCGGGTACGAAGTTATCAAATTAATATAGATCCTAAATCTGACCATATACTCCACTATCCCACCCATTCCACTCATTCACTCTCGATGAATCTCACTCTCATTTCCCTTGAGGGCTACGAAAGTAGTGTGCCGTTGAGTTTGTAGCACTTCCCGTCCGGAATCCTTTCATTCTGATCCCACTTAAATGCAATTAGCTCTGAAGGATCTAGGTAGACTTTAGAAAATACTTACGTGCTCGTGGACACATCCATTGACCCAGCGCCATCTATCCGTAACGGAGTATCGTGCATAACTCATGTTCGTGCTGGCATCAAAGCACCAAGCCGAATTGGAAGCACTTCCAGCCGGTCTTCCATTGCAGAACAAAGACCAAATTGCTTGAGGGCCGCTTTGATATCCGGGGTGATGTTGCTGTGATGTCGTTAGTATTGCTTTAGCCATTCTCTGCTCGCTTGGATAGTCATAATTACAATGTAGTCCTTGTCAATGAGTGAGAACATTTTCCTCGCATCCCCATCAATGACAAATGCCTTGTAAAAGTCGTATGCTCTCTGCGCTGTCTGCTCCACAGTCACAGTTGGGTCGGGGGTGCAGATCTGCGGCGGCGATTTATACTGATTGCATAGGTTCTCGCCTCGGACCAATGAAGACAAGTGACTGGCAGGGGCGGCGAGACCAGCAATGGGCGCCAAAGCAGCGGCGAAAAGGAACGAAAGCAGTTGCATGTTTACACAGTTATAAGCGATCAAAGAATCCAAAAGTGATACAAGAAACCCCCGCGGTGCACCTGAGGTACGAAGACTATATAAACTCTCCGATCAAGAAAAATGACAAGCAAATGACAAGAAAAGCTATTCCAGCAATATATTATGACGCATCTGGGGAACTTGACCAAGAGGCTGTAGATTGTTCGCTAATGTCGGCATCAAAACGTCAATCTACGGCAGATGCACATGATTGGATAGAGCTGCAAGCCGAGCGTGTGAAAGAGAAGCAGGGCCGATAAGATAGGCTGAAGTCTTTCACCCGGGAGCGAGTGTAAGAAGGATATGCAGGGAACACAAACGAGCCAACCAAAGTATATTACGAGTTATGGTATCAGCTCGATATACTAATTTTCCACTCATGATAGCCCTGTTTTTGAGTGGTTTGCAAGGAGCGACGAAAACGAATTGTGACACAGTCAATAACATGTTCGGCTTGGTACCTAAAGAAGGCAACATTGGCGTTCGTAATTCATTCTTTGCCACTGTGAGCAGAGTAAGTATTGTTCTACTCTCTAGTTTCTCTTCCTGATTGGAAAGAGAAGGGTATAATCCGTAGCAGTACGCTCGACTAAAGCGAAAGCCTTCCGATGATCCGAATCCGCCCCTCATTGACGAAGGAGAGATCTTATGAACACAAGAACATATGCAAATCCTATTCAAATTACAGAAGATCAAAATTGATCAGAAATGTATTGCGACCAATGCTTCGGCTAGAGAATGCGAGAATTCACGCGCGAACCTATCCATTATATAGATACCACTGTAAGCGAGCATTCCTTCCCTTACGTAGTAACTAGCCATATAAGAACCCAAAGATACAATGAAAATACAATAATCGGGTTCCAAACGAGAATCTTAGCTATGTTTGAGGGCAGATTCAAGCTGGTGAATGCACATCTCAAGATGAAGAAACGAGCTCCTAAAATTGTATCATGACCAGTTTGGCAGACAATAATTGGAGCTATGAACAGAAGTAAATATCTACTGACATCACTATAGGCTGTAGTGTAGTAGTTTAGAGGTACTACCAGTCCAGCGTTGTCGCTGGTTGCGCCAGAACACTGTATACCTGAGTCCAGCCCCAGTATTAATCATGGATACCAGTACCATTACGGCGGCGCTTTAGCAGGGCATCAGCGTTACAAAACGTTCCCGTTGCTGCAGTGCAGTAGAAATACTAAGAAGTGTTACAATATACAAGTAGAGTTTGAGTACTGGTATGAACAAAAGCGCTGGTATTAGCTGACTATTGTCATAATGTAATAGGTGACAATGCGCACTTTTAAACAAATGATTCTTCACAGGACTATGCTCCCGGTAATGACTGTGATTCAAAGCTATCTGCTGTTTGCTTAACGATTGTACTTTTCCCTGCTCCCTACTTCCGATCTTATCGTCAACAGCTATACAAGTTCCCGTCGCAGACTTTGTGCGACTAAACATGAATGATCGTTCCTCCAGGGCAGACTCTCCAGTCTGCTTCGCATGAATCCGGATCCCAACTAGCCGCATCACAAGATTGCAATCCCGGGTCCCCTTCAATAGTGATAAGCTCGCATAACGCCTTGCAATCCCCCGGTCCGCGCATACTCATAGGAGTCTGATAGACCTTCCCATTCATCTCAGGCGCCATAGACGAGCTACAATAGCAATTGCATCGTTTACCAGGTCGAAGTCGCGGACAATACGTCTCGCGTATTTCCGCTGTGCTCATCCCCGTCGGATCCTTGAAGCAAGAATCGGCACACTCATCCTTCGCCTGGCAAAATGTGCCGTTGTGATATGCGTTCTCGCAATATACCTCGCAATCGAATTTGCTATTCATTTCGAATTGCTTGGCTCGGATTTGAACCAGTTCGGGACTCGATGTTGAGCTGCCGGGAATATACATTGCTGGAACTTTGCAGAAGCAGCCGCAAACGTTGAGATGGCCTGTACATAGTTCGCTTCTGGCAAATAGATTTGGTGTGGCTAGTGCGGAGCATTGGAATACACTTAGAAGCATTACAGCCCCTATGGCTATAATCGTTGAGGCAGGGTACCTCATAGTCAAAGTGTCGCTCTATGTGTGTCAGAGGTGTCGAATGCGCCTAACGCATAGATGCGAGGTATGAGATATAGAGGCTTACGGGGTGTAGAAGTGTGGGAGGAATGTAAGACTAAATTATGATAGCAATTAGAGCCTTTTTATGTGAGATGCGGGAAGTGTTTGAGCCTCCAAAAATCTGAATTGATATCTGAATGGAGCACGGTATGTGTTTGTAGCTCTCGATAAAGTCTCTGATCTCAAGCCAGTATAAAATTTGCAAACATGTCCCACTTGATCAGTTCACCATCTTAAATACCAAAAACCTCTACACCGAAAGGGCTTGTGACTCTTGGTCGGATGTTGTATGCCTACTGGGCGGTTAATAGACAGTGACGAGGCTTTCGTGAACCGAGTATTGCAGCCAGTAATTTCCATCTATAGTTTCAAAGGAAGAATACAAAAGTCAGCCGAGCAATAATTTGTGTTGATAAGTACTCGACAATGAACAATCATTGGCTGTGCTAAGCTGTGGACAAGACTCCAGTGGTCTTGGAGTTTGTCGCAGAAGCGAAGTATCAGCTGGGTCAATGCCTTGCGCAAGCTAGCTGAACGCCATGGGCCAATAATGTGTACGCTCAGCTGAGGGGATTCAGCTGAGGTATGTGGTCTATCACCACCCTTTTCATCAGTATATTAGTTATATCCATCGTGTATTTACACACTTGTTTCCTAGTGTTTTAGAAACCTGTTGGGACTCAATAATATTTCGTACTTGGCGATGCGCCACGCTACTGAAGAGGATTGGCAAGATGTGAGGATGTACAGATAATAGAGAAAGAGAAACCTGATGTAACGGTCGGACCTATTTGATGAGCCCAGAATGATCTTCTAGGCACATGAAAGAGATTCTTCAAAACGCAAGGTATTTTCTCGTGGATTTTCAACCAAAAGTGCTATTACATGAGGCTAGGCGGCGTCGTATTCGTCTCGTATTGGCTTGACACTAGGCATCTACAGCTTCAGTGGGTTCCTCGGGACATCCTCTCCCTTCAATCTTTCAATATCGTGGGGCACACAACGCATAACATCTCAAGAAACAATAATGACGACTGACTCACGGACTGTGCTCATCACTGGATGTTCTGATGGCGGCCTTGGCTCCGCTCTTGCCATCGCTTTTCACAAAGCTGGCCTGCACGTTTACGCCACTGCTCGAAACCCATCAAAACTGACAGCAGTTGAAGCTCTTGGAATTGAAACATTGGTCTTAGACATCACATCCGAGTCCTCGGTTGCCGATTGCGTCAGCAAGTTATCGAAGTTAGATATCCTAGTTAACAACGCGGGCGGCGGATACAGCATGCCAGTCTCCGACATCTCCATTCCCGAAGCCAAAAAGCTTTTTGATCTAAATGTATGGGCTCATGTAGCAGTTACTCAGGCTTTTCTACCACTATTACTTGAATCGAAGGGAATTATTGTCAATCACACGTCCATCGCTTCTGTATCCGCGTTCCCATTCCAGGCAACGTACAACGCCTCAAAAGCGGCCATGGCTATCTTCTCAGACTCGCTCCGTCTAGAATTATCACCGTTCGGCGTCAGAGTTGTGGAATTGAAAACCGGGGTCGTGGCGTCTAATCTCATCAAGAATCAGAATAGGGAAGGGCGGGCCACATTGCCTGAAACGTCGATATATCTGCCGGCGCGAGAAGCTGTGGAGAAAACTATGCGTGCTGCTGAAGATGATGGCAAGGGTACGGCACCACAGCAATGGGCGGATAATGTGGTGCATGATTTGCTCAGGAAGACGCCCTCTTCGGTGATTTGGAGGGGAATGGGAGCTTTTTTCATTCGGCTAGCTTCAATTTTGCCGTCTATACTGTTTGAAGGGACTGTCAAAAGGATAACTGGTCTTGATGTTGTTGCGAAAGCAGTGGGGAAGTAGAACATTTGCATAGTGGCAGTTTGGTTTTTATTGTGTACTGGGTACGAAAGAATCAAGGTTTGACTCGAGTGGAGCGGAAACCCTTCGATATTTGTCTTATAATGACCTTACATGATGCCTTATGGCAAGAGTACGAATTCCTAGATGGATTTTGGATGAAATCTGCCCAACACATACATAGATACAGGAGTCAAAAGATCCTTAACTACTGTTTGAAACTTCAACCTATTTCACTACCAACGTCATCTTCTCAGAGCCATTAAACAGGTCATTCTCATCACCATACCCGTGTATATCAACGAACCCTATCTTTCATGTGTGATGCGTGACTTCATCGAGGAGAAGCCTTCGGATAGAAACAGGCTTGCACTTCCCAGGATCGCTGTAAAATCCATCTTCGCTGGACAACGCTTTTGTAGCAGCAATTATGAGGAAAGAGTGGGAGTATACGTAGGACATTTTCGCCGCTTCTTTTGCCCAGTCCAATGGATCTTCTTGGATGATGTATATGCGGTCTATCTACAGGTATCGGATACCCAAGCGACGCGTAAGATATATCGCATCTCTAAACGTCGGTGGAAGCGAATCCCATGGAATGTTCGATTTGTTTGCCTCGTATTGTGCTTTGGTTGTCTTGCAGGTAGGGTTCGTAGCAACCCAAAAGTGGCTCAGTGCGATATACTCGCCCGTCATCCCATGCGTTTCGACAAGTCTTCATTGGCCTTGAGTCGTCGTATCATCGCCAACGTCAAGCACACGACTGGGTAAGTAACATGCATCGCTGCTTTGACAACATGATGTGAAGAACAATTCTTCATCCAATGCCGTATTTTGCGCAATGTATATCGAGACGAAGTAATTTAAGGAATGAAACGCCGGGCTCGAAGCAAATATTTCACTATCCGCATTGACGCCTGTTTCATTTAGTAGTGTGTAGCTAAGACGGGATAGGTTGGGTGGAGCATACGAACGCACCATACTCAATCCACATATTTACAATCGAGCGTCCTAGCATCCTGACATTCCCGACACCTTCGCGGAGCACATGTTCATTATCTTCTAAACGGCGCACATGAAAGAACCGATCAAGAGCACTATAACCCAACTCGCAGATAGCACATCCGCGACTAGCTGCTACGCGAAGGTTTACGGGATAATCGGCAATTCCGGCTCTAAACCTTTTGCAATTCGAGCAGTTGCGATGCCGTGAAGTGATTTGGAAGCCGTTAAACGTGCTGAAAAGTTGACCAAGGATTTTGAAGGCAGGTTCCTCTAATTACTCGTTGAACAGACAGATAAGTACTTCCCTGAACCCATCGATCCCCAATTCCGCTATCAATTGGCCAGATTAAGACTGGACAAGTTCTTTTGAGCGGACGAGTTGCTCAGCCCATCGTCGAATATCGATTTTGAGTGCGTACATGACCGCATTTCTGATCCGCCCTACGTCCAGGTTATCCAGCTCGCAGTTATTCGAATATCTAAATACCCGAAAGAATTGGTTTCTGGCATAATGTTGACATCTGTGGAGGAAGAAGCTTCGTTTTACAAGGCGCTAATGCTCCGTGTGGTGGTCAGTTAGGATCCATCACCGTCAATGCTAGGTTCCCGAGGGGAATACATCTCTAGGGTTCGAGAAATAGCAAGATACCATTGTAAAGCCGGTGTATGTACATATAATAGCGCAGTTTTAGTCAGAAGGGAAGAAAGTGTGGAGTATGAACACTTGGACAAGGCTGAAGTCTGGGAATTTCTGTAGTCATATTTTTAGTCTATTCGCGATTACATTTGCCTATCTCTCTCGGGGCTTGCTTCTTCGTCTGCGACAATGAGGCAAGATGATGGTTCAGCCTTTTGTTGAATAATAGAGCGGGCGATGGGTAGGTGAAAGTGTTCTGTCGAACTAGTGCATGAATCCATTGAGCGATTGCTAGGTTTACGATCACTTAAGAGATCTGTTGTAAGTAAATTCGGTAGGTAAAAATTGTGGAGGCATTTGTAGTTGAATATTGTCTTGACGGCGGTTTTACGGATTGTTTTACGTCCTCACACACGTGCGTGTCTCATTTAAGGAATAAAAAGATGCAACATTTTGTCAATGATGTAAGGTATTTCATATATTTTATACATATCAGACATCAATTTCATTACAAATGTGGTTCTCATTGCATTACGCGCAAACCACCACCTTCCACAAAACATCAGTGAGCGAATCTACCACAGCTCGCAAACCGGCTCCTTAGAAGCACACTTGAACGCCTCCTTGAACCCACGCTGGTTCGCCAGAGTGCCCAAGATACGCGCATCAGGCGGGCTATGCGGATCACTATAAATGCGTCTAACAGCCTCAGCCGGTCGTCGTTTACCACACCACACGCCTCCAAACGAGAGGTAGAATAACTGCTCAGGCGTATACTCTTCAAGCCCAGGTAATCCCTCATTCGCCTTCTCAGCATTGCGCTTCGACCACGCGGCGAACGACGCAGATAGACCGCCACCATCAGCAATGTTCTCGCCGAGCGTGAGGTCGCCGTCAACATTGAGCTTCTCGCCCTCGGGCGTGATGACGGTGTACTCAGAGTACTGCTTTACGAAGCACTGGGTTTTGTTTTGGAAGTTGGCGAGCGTGGAGTTGTCCCACCATTCGTTGTACGCGCCGTTTTCATCGTAGTGCGAGCCACCGTCGTCGAAGGCGTGGGTGAGCTCGTGGCCGGCTACTGCGCCGAATGCTCCGTATGAGACGTACTCGGGGAGATCGAGGTTGAAAAGTGGTTGCTGCATGATGCCAGCTGGGAAGGCGATTTCATTGGTGGGCGGGTTGAAGTACGCATTTACTGTGGGAGCGGTCATGTACCACCTATCCTTATCCGTGGGGTGAAGCAGATCGTTCCAGGTGTTGTTGATAGAGAAGGCGGCATACGCAAGGCCGTTGTCAAAGTGGCTCGAGTTAGTGACGGTGAGCGGGCCGTAGAAAGTAGCCAGCGCACTTGGGTCGAGGACGTTCGGCGAGATGTCTGGGTAGCCGATCTTTTCGACCATGTTGAGGACTTTTTTGGTGGCTTTTTCTTTGACTTCGTCGCTCATCCATTCGTAGCCTTTGAGCTTTTCGATGAAGACATCTTCGACGTCGGTGATGATGCGCTCGCCGAAGGTCTTTGCGGCTGGGCTGAAGGCCTTTTGCACGAAGAATGCGCTCTCGATCCAGGCGAGGTTGGAGTCGACATCCGCGAGGCAGATTCGCCATCGCTCTGCTGCGGCGTTGGCGTCACGGCCAGTGAGTTCGTTCTGGAGACGGCGGTAGGGGGCATTGACCTTGTCTGACAATCGTCCAGCCCAGCCCTGGATGATGACCCATTTCAAGTACGCGTCGATAGTCTCAGCGGTTGCGCTCTTGACAGTGGACGAAATGGCAGGGAAGTAGTCTGGCGCGAGAACAATGACGGTTCCAATGGTGTAGTTCTTGGGTACCAAACCCTCAAGAAGCCTGGTGAAGGAAATCTCAGGAAGCAATGCCTCTGCTTCGGCAATGGGCATGGGGTTGTAGTAGTACGCCACGTCGCCGGTGAAGACGGGGTCAGGCGTCTTGGTGATGAGCTCCTTCTCGAACGCAATCACGTCGTTGGCCAGAGTGGTGTGCTCGTCATGCTTGTCTTCTCCTAGGAGATTGTCGAACATTCCGACGATGGCACGGGTGTAGTTAGCAATGGCACCCGTGTTGTTGTAGTACGTCTTGGTGCCCAGTCCAAACGCGGGAGGTCCTAGGGCAATGGTGGTGATATTGGGAGTTTTGTCGTCCGCCCAAGTTTGAGCCTGGACGATGCCGTTGCCTCCATTTTTGGCGACCCAGATCAGGGCATCCGTAAGAGCTTCTTTGGTCTTGAGGTCTCCGCTGTTGGACTCATCGTAGTCACTAATCACGTCCTGCAGGGGTTTCGCGCCAGCCTTGTCAATGGCGGCGGTGTCCATGCAGGCAGTGTAGCCCGAGATGAGTTTAGCAAAGTTAGCCCTGTCGAGTTCCGCAGCGGAGCCTGTGTGGTTGCTGGTGTTTGCTGGGTAGGGATTCTCCAGGATGCCACGCATAATGGCATTGTTGACATCTGCCATTACAGAGAGGGTGCCCACGCCTGATGAATGTTAGTCGAACCGCCCAATTTTTATTTTTATTTTTTAATATTAAAGCTTTACTCACTTGACTGGTCGGCCCTGTAATCATGCGTGTCGTACCAGTTTCCGCACGTGTACTGTGCGAAATCCGTGCAGGGGTCGATGTCTGTGTAATTCTTCGCGCGCGACTCGAGAACAGAGTCGGCAAACTTCTTACACTCGTCCGTTGAGCACACCTCGCTCGTCTGCCGCTTGCTGAACGAAGTCCATTCATCGTGGAACGGAGGAGGGCCAGGTTTGGCAGCGAGCGGACTGCCCTGGGCAAGACCAAGCACGGCGGTTGCTGCGAGCAGCACCTTGCAGTTGTAGCTCGACATGATGGACCAGGGGACGTCTTGCGGGAAGAGAGGACACAGAAAGAAAAAGGTCACTCTTGCCTGGAGCAAAGCAGAGCAAATAAATGGAGGCCCCTTTGGCCTCTTTATGTAGGCCAGTTGCGTCAGGTACACAAACCACCCACAAGCCTATCCAGGCAAAAACCGTGCGGCTATAAGTCAGCCAAGCTTTCTGTGCATCCTTCTTGACGTTATGCGATCCGTGTGTTTACGAAAGCCAAGCTTCCCTGTGTTCATTTGCTGGATGACCGTTGGGCCACCAGAGGAGAGGGATTGATGATTGCGGAGACATGGTTGCGGTCTCTTGCCAGCCAGAGTTAAGGCTGCCTCGTAAATAACGATCCTCCAGATCCTCAACGGCACGGGAACCAACCACCACCAGCATCAGCATCAGCTAATAGACCCTATCAATCAGGCAGGTGCGCCCAGGAGAGTTAAGACAGCCTCTGCCGTGTGGCGCAAGGCTTCGATGGCCCTTCGTTTTGCCTTCGGCATGCCTGCGTAAAGGGAAGGTCGTCGAACGATCCCTCTACGATGCCAAAGTGATAATACTGCTCGGATACAAGAGGAAGAGGGCTAGTCAAGCCCATGACCGAAGAGGCGATGCCGGTCTTGACTGCATTGGGGAGGTGGTTACGGCCATCTGTGATGATTGGCGGGCCCTGGTAAATAAGCTCCACATGTAGAATGGATAAGCGTACGTGCCAAGACGGTTTGTTTCCTTGTTGCGGGGGAAATACATGACCTGATGATGGCGAAGGGGCAATATCTAAGTGAGAGAGTGTGTGAGAAGGCACTGTTCCGTATTCCGCTTGTTCAGAGAGATGGACTAACGAACTCAAGTTGAGTGAATTTGAGGCAGAAAACACATTTCTTCGGCGCTCGCCACGTTTTGCCCTCGGCACACAGAGAAAGGCCGGCCATATGGTCACCTCAATCTCTTCGAAACCAAGTTGATTGCAAGGCCTAGAGAGCTCACTTTTAAGGTTTTGCCCCTGAGGGATGGACCGAACGCCTCTCCGAAATGCTGACGATGAAGAGTACAACTGCCAATGGGTTTGATGGCACAATCTTCAATGGAACCAATGGTTCGTTTATGCTTTTTGCTGCGTGTTTCGGCTTTTGTTGGGGCGGACGGATCCTCCGGATACAATGCACGCCCCGTGGCTGGAGACCACACCCACTATCTAGATTTTTGCAATTAAGGAGACTCTCTCAACTGCAAAATAACTTTTTTGCGCGTTAGAAATCACATTGACACCTTCAAGTATGAAGTTGTTGAGTTCTTCGCTGAGTAGGCCTTGCTCGACACCACAATCGGAATGCGCAACCAATGCAGTAACTATCTGTTTCAGGCGCGAGCACAATTAATTCCAAAACACAATGCAATTGGCCAGCTCCCTCATATCCTGCTTTCAATCTGAAGAAATATCGTTTCTTGTGTAGATATCTAGTTACTGACGGCTACAGACTTCGCATCGACACAGAACCAGGCATGCGCTGCCGAGCCGCCTCCTCTAAAGCAACGAAACAATAAATCACGCCAGTGCAGATGAATTTTATCTAGAACATGGCTGTTTGAATGAGAAATGCCCCCTTGCCATTGTGGTTCGAAGGTAGAACTACCCTAGTAGCAAAACTAAGGTGTGCCCTGCAGAATACGAACTTTAGTGTATCTTGCCCTGTATTCCGGGTTTACCACTATTTATCGGAAAACAAAAACTATGTTATTACTGGAATTTGTAGCGCGAGGCAGGGCGTGATGGTTGTTTAGCTACTAGATAGATGCTAAGACATGAAAGGCACATACAAGACATCGACGAAGAGATTATTATACGAAAACACCACCCATCCTCCCGTCCAAACCCCTCCAAAAAAAAAAAGAAATCAAAAGGAACAATTAATCAACAACACCCCTTCCCAGTCCAACACTCCGGCGCAACCCCATTCCTCATCCTAAGACACTTATTCCCCTCAATACACCCCTCCGTCAACTCCACCATCTCCTCCGCAATAAACGTCTTAGAAATCCAACACCCGATCCCGATCCCCGTTCCAGACGGCACAAACGTCAGAATCTCGCAGAGACTGAGGACCCGTTTCTCGCCTTTGAAGTCGTTGAGTAGCTGTTTCGTTTTGGCGTGGTTGTAGACGATGTGGTCGGGGCGCCAGGCAACGTGGATGAATGTTACGGCTGGGCAGGTTTCGGCGCGGGGGAGGACATCGAGTTCTGTGGTTGGGAGGGATGAGGCGGAGGATACTGGGAGGTGGTTAGAGGGGATGTACGGGGAGTGATGGCTGGGTTGACTTACAGAGTAGTGCGAGGAGGGGCAGTGTGTATTTCATGGTGCTCTTGTTATATGCGGTTATGCTTCGCTGTTGAACGATGGGAATGTATGTGCTGGGTTTTCGTCTGGATGAACACGAATCGCAAAGTGCTCGTCTCATTCAAATCGTGAAAATCTGCCTTTACTTATACTCACTCTCATATCTTATTATTAGATCTCTTGTTCTACAAAACTTACTGCGTTCCTCCCTTCTCCTCCATATACTCCGCCAAAGCGAGATACGAAAACGGAGATTTCAAAGGGTCTGCCCTACCACTTGTACTTCTTGGCTCGGAGAGATAAAAAAAAATGAACAGTACAGTAGTTACTAGGAAAACCGATCATGAGATTGCAGATCCCGATGATCTGAAACGTCAACTAGGATGCCTACCTCGTTTTCCGCACAGTATCAATTCCTTGAGCAACTACAAGTCTTATTTGATTCGTTGCGCATTGGGTTGTGTGTGCCTTTGAGCTGAATGTTTTTTGGCCCCCGATTCAAAATGATTGGTGATTGGTGCGCCAGGTAGCTCAGCCTCACTGGATGTCTGGGTACGAATGTCGCAAAAATAGAATTACATCATCGTTGATGGTTTTAGGAGGATACACAGAATACGAGCAGGGAGCCTGTTAGAGGGGGGGTTTTGGTGTTTTTTGTGGATTCGGGGTTGGGGGACGTTACCTCTTGTTCATATAAATTCTTGCGAAGATGGTGATACGCATGAATTAATTTGACAGTTGTGCCATCCAGATGGGTACTATTTAGTCACTGTGTTGCAAATAGAATTCCGCGAATACTTTGCTAGTGATACCATCCAGACTCGTACCATTCAGTTACTGTAATGTGAATGCAATTGTCTTGTTATAGTTTTGTATTCAGTGGCTCAATAATGAGTACTCTATTTATCGAAGTTCAGATTGACCGTATGTGTCATCGCTTTAACCTCCTTGAGACTGATCTTCTTGTCCGAACCGTCGTCATATGGATCCTTTGGGTTCCAAGGTCTACTAGGCCTAAGTCCATTGACCGACCAAAGACCAGCATCATTCCATCTACTGTCTCGTCGTTCTTGCAACGCGAAGACGGACCTGTTCGGGCCGTAGCACTTGCTGTCTTCACAGTCGCAGAAGATCCACGATTTCTTGCACTTGAGAAGCTCGGTGCCACCCGTGATATATGCGTTGTGGGTGTCGAGGAAGTCAACCAGGTCCACGAGCATATGCTGTAAGCAGCGCATTGGGGCGTCGTTTCCTTCCTGGTCTTTACTTCGGGACAGTCGTGCTTCAAGCATGAGGTCCAGCCATTCGCAGAAATACCCCATGGGCTCCCGGAAGTTTTCGCTCCATTCATTGTAGAAGTCGCCATACCCTTTGACCTCGACTCCGAATCGTCCATCTGGCGAAGCAGTTTCACCGCTGGCTTTGACAATCATTCGCTCGGAGACCAGCACGCGGGAAGCAGGCCACACGCCAACGTTTCTCCCGGAAGCATCGCGGCGTCTGTCCAGCTCCTCGTCCATCCGATATAGCAGGCTGCGAAGGTGCTGCAACCTATCGTCCCCGGTGAACGACATATAAGCAGTCTTTGTGCGAAGAATGTGCACAAAGCCCAGATACTGCGCCAGCAAAAAGCAAGTGAAGATCTTCAGATCGTCGAGACCCTGCTGCGTTGTGAGATGCTGCCGACTGATAGGATACTCGACAAGTTCAAAGAGCCGCTGTTGCAAATCGTATGCGGCGACAAGAAGTGGCTGTCCGTATTTGTCCATGAGATCGGCGACGATTTGCTTTTGCTCGAGATTTGCTTCGAACTCGACCTGGTGTTTTTCCAGCTCGGCTTTGTACTCGTCTTCGCCTTTTGTCAATCTTGAAGTGATGTGAGCCATTTCGATATCTCGTCCCTTTGCGCGCTTCTCGCTAACATAGTTCCAGTACAGACTGAAGAGCGTGCCGAGGAGGCCGATCGCAGCCACCACAAGAGGGACGATGAGATCGGTGTTCGCCATGAGGAGGGAATTGAGTGGGTATACAAATGTTTGAAGACACACATTTCTTCGTCCGAAATGGTAGCTTTATATGTAGAATACTTTTGTGTTCATGGGACCAGCAAAGTCGCTTCCCGCTGGGTCGAGATTCAAAGCCACCGGATGCGGTACTTTGTGCTAGCAACAATCTAGATGAACGCCGTATGCAGCCGTGCACCCTAGCTTGAACTTTGTTACTATGAAAAGAGATATTGTTTGCTTTTTATTAGTAGGTCGAGAATTGAATAATCGCCGTTTACTTGGAACAACTATGGTCTTCGAGGAAGAACAAAAGATCGCATGCGGATCTATGAAGATACGAAGTTTACTGAGGAATATCACCTAGAATTGCACTGCGGTATTCCAACCCTGCGCACTGATTTGGCCGATTTCCACGTCACAGTGCATCTGAGCTGAGCGACACCATAGCTGCTCATTTCCTAGACGGTGAGTGATCGCCGCAAGGTGCAGCTGAGGCTGAAGTTCTCGGCCCCAAAACAGCCAGCACAGCACAAAGAGCTGCAGCACACACATCTGGTACCGAAATGTATTGATGTACCATGCATTGCCTGCAAGTAGACGACATATGAACTTGTGACAGTCCAGTCGTGATGGCTTCCTCTGCGTCGTTTGTATCATTCCGACTGATCCTCCTGCTGCATCCTCCACTGACTTTTTCGAAGGGCCTGGAATGGCCGTTTTTCGGCCCTATTGCACTAGCGAGTTGTGTTTCTCTTATGTTATTTAACTAACTATGCATAACTATCTATTGTTGATTATTGCGGAACTAATAAATTACCGCTCTGAAAGTCTACTTCAAGCTCTGAACCATGGGTAGGATAATGCAATATCTCTCTCGATATGCGGCATTTGAACGAAGATCGGCAAACATCTACATTCTCTGGAAGCATTTCAATTTCTTTGGCGCCCACCGAAAGGACGTTCGAGATCGCAGGACAATGACTAGCTAGCATCTCCAAATGCATGTGCCCAGCCTCTTAACAAGTCCAGATCCCGATTTCTATACCTATCCCGCGCGACTATCACGTCTTTTGCATTTCGCAACATGCGATCATAGCCCTGAGTATCTCTCGCCTCAAAAAACTCCTCTATCGACCGCACCATTTCTCGATCCGCAAAACTTTCCAAGGTAACCCGAAGACACCGTTCAATCAGCACGATATTATCCTTCAATGCATTGGTGAAGGCGCCAAAGTTTTGCATCACCTGGTGCCAGAATTGCCTCTTTAGTTTGACGTTTCCAGATAAGTACGTTGCGGCGAGAAGAATGTCCTGCGCGGGAATATCATTGAGGATGAAGTTGAAAAGATCGGAGAGAAGCTCTGGTGTTTGGATGGAGCAAAGAGCTCGGAGAATGATAGCTCTCTCAATGGTGGAGGAGCTCAAGCGCCACTTTCGCTTTAACGCTTGGTAGTTTTCAGAGCCGCCTTCTCGAACGGCGATGGACAGTATGGCGAGTTGCAAATGGGGCAATGTGAAAGCTTTTGGTTCGTTCAGGAAAATATCGAAATGCCTTTTGGCTTCTGGTATCACCCTAGGTAAGACGTGTTAGTAAATTGCAGCTTGACTGTCTTTGGTGCTTACCTCTCGTGTCCGTGGGTCCCAGCTAGCAAGGCTATCAATGAGTTGCGCTCCATCGACAAGAGGTCATTTACGCTGCTCTCTCCCCAGACACCAATATCGATATTGGTATCCACAAGTCCCTTTACAAATACTCGTAACGTCTTCCGAATCACTTCGTCCTCGCCAAAAATGGACTCAACCCGTCCGATCGAGTCGCAGATTTGGCGCCATACGAAACAGTTTCTCTCGTCTTGAAACTTCTCGAGGAATGATAGCAGTGTAGGTGTGTTTGAATGTCCTGAAAACGCCAACGCCGCAGTGTCGGCGATGAGACTTATCCGATCGGTGGCGCCCATCTCTTGCAAATGGCCGCCGAGAAGATCGAATAGCTCTGGGGAGTAGAGTACTCTGAAAAAGCCAAGGTTGTTTGCGTTTAATTTGATGAAAGGTAGGTTATGCCTGGGAAGTACTGTGGTAATTCCTCGGGCTTCAAAGCAATCGGGGTGCCCAACGAACAGTGCAGGTATCCACCAGCTGCCGACAGGAGTTTGCGTACTGCGACCGCTGGAGAGGTACCGTGTTTGCTTCAAGGAAAGAGTGCAGTCTTCCTGGGAAATGGTGATTAGTGGATATCCCACTTCCTGTGTCCACGCTCTCATCAACCCAGAAATATCTTTGCCATGAGCGGTGCTGATGGATGTCCAAAGATCTTTCGTCGTCGCATTTCCATAGGCATGAGCATTGAGGTATAACCTGACACCTTCCATCATCCGATCATATCCAATATATCCAGAAAGCATTTTCAAGATCCAAGCTCCCTTGATATAGCTAATCGCATCGAAAACCTGATCCACATCCATCGCATTCCCCACTTCAACCTCGACAGGATGCGAACTGGGAAGCGCATCAAGATGAAGCGCAAGCTGAAACCCATCGCAAGAAAACAGCGACCATATCTCCCAGTCTGGATGCATTTTCTCAACAGCCATACGACCAATCCACGTTGCGAATCCTTCATTTAGCCAGAGATCCGTCCACCAGTCCATTGTGACTAGATTCCCGAACCATTGATGGGAGATTTCGTGGGCTACTGTATATGCGATCTTTGTTTGGTGCAAGGGTTCTGAAGTCTTTTCATCGTATAACAGTGCGTTTGCGCTGAAAGTTATTAAACCCCAGCCTTCCATCGCTCCTCTCGACTGCATCATATTAGAAGATATCTCTCGACGTGAGATGAGGGAAGTTATGCGCACTTACAAATTCGTGCACGACAAGTAAATCCATTTTCGGCAGCGGATACTCAATTCCAAAAAGCTCGGAATAATACTCGAGGTATGGACCAACATGATCCAGTGCGAAACTCGCAAACTTGGCTAGCCCTTTAGTTGTGTATGCTCGCAGTGGAATTTCATACCCTTTTGAACCGTGTTTTGTGAGGAGTTCGATGTATTCAAAGCTGCCAATCGCCCACGTCAATAGATATGTACTCATCCGCGGAGTTCGCTCGAACGCAACGACTTTGTATCCTGGACGGTGGATTGCGGATGTGGTGGTTTTCTCGGGCATGTTACTCAATGCGATAGTTTCGTTGGGAATTTCTAGCGAGAGGTTGAATGTTGCTTTGAGGTTTGGTTCGTCGAAACATGGGAACGCGGTGCGTGCATGACATGGCTCGAACTGGGTACTGAACATGAATTGATAGTCCTGAGATTGTGCTGCTGTAGTGGTAGACGATGTTTGGTTTTCTGTGTATCTTGAGCGATAGAAGCCTGACATGTCATTGCGAATGGTTCCATCAAATTCCACAGTCAAGATCGTCTCGTCGCACGGGACTATTTCTTGTGGAAACTTGATGTTGACTGTTTGCTCGCTTGTGTTGTGCGACATTTCATGAGCTTGGAACGTGTTCAAAGTCTTCCCATGTTTTTGGGTGATTTTGGCCGAGCTGATGG
The DNA here is from genome assembly GCA_028476805.1 of Acrocalymma vagum. NCBI lineage: Eukaryota > Fungi > Ascomycota > Dothideomycetes > Pleosporales > Acrocalymmaceae > Acrocalymma > Acrocalymma vagum. The sequence goes on along the minus strand of JAQGEP010000101.1, from coordinate 94,456 downwards.
TGATTGAGGATGAGTTCAAGACCACGTTTTGAGTCGTGATCTGAACGTTCAGAGTGATGGCAACTGTGCCTTGATATTTGAAGTGTTCCGTGAAGTCGACATTGAATAGCCGCAAGCCGTAGTGGGTTGGCTTGGTGCTACCTGGCAAGATGGTTTTGTTTTTTTCGGTTTGCATTTTTTGGAATTGTTACGCTGCGCCGAATAAAAATAAAAATAAAAATAAAATGCGTTTCAACACAAATGGTGAATGTAAACCATATGTCGAGAAGAAGAGCAATCTTTGGCTCTAAATGCTGAAAGATGCCAGTACACTTCACATTTATCATCGCAGGTTTGCCAAACAGCAATCTGTACTAGCCAGTTAGTAATGCAGCATTCGGCTGAAAGGTGGGCTCAAGCTAGGTTGAAAGAAGGCAATGAACACAAAAAGAGTATAGCGAAACCCGTCATAACATGGATTAAACTAGTTCATTATCCTGAAGAGGCTAACACATTGTCTCAGTAACAGTACCATGATAGACATAGACTGCGTGACAGGACGCTTTACAAAGATATACCACCGTTAATGCGATAATCATAGCATTCTGTACGCTGCATGGGCTTGTAATTCTTCCCAATGAGGATGTAGAACCCAGTCTAGGACTAGCTTGTTTTATGCAAGTTCAGATTATCTTCGATGGCACATCTGCGCTATAAAATAGTGCCCTCTGTAGCATAGCATTTGAAAAAACATTCCTCTTGACTTCGTACATGCTCTTCACCTTCTTTGTGAAAATATCCCCATGCTCATGGTAATTTCCATCCAACATGTCATCAATCCTTTCATCGCGGGGCAATGAGAATATCGCAGGATTAACAATCCCATGGCGATTTGCACCTCCGTTGAAGAGATACGACAAACATTCGTATCCTGATGGCATCATTCTCTTCTCAAGCGCAGAAAACGTAAGACAAAAGCCGCACCGTCTTGCGAAACTTGACTTAATCTTCACTTCCAGTCCACAGTCCAGCAAGAACTCGAGGATTTTGTCAAGAACAATGTGAGTTGTTAATTTGCCACCTTTGCGAATCTGGGGGCGGGGATTGAACCGAGAGCAGGTGGAGATACCGGGCGACGCCTTCCTGTATAGCTTCAGTTCGGTCGGTGGACCGCGCTTCCCTGCGGCCATGGCCTCCTTTCTGAATGACCATTTCAATCCTCACGTTCCGGTTTCGTCTGAAGAGATTGTTACTGCTGGAGGAGTGACTCCCATTCTTGACATGCTGGCGTTGAACCTTGGAGACCCAGGTGATGGAATACTTGTCAGCAGTCCGATATATGGGCGGTTCGAGCTGGACGTTGGAAATGAAGCAAGACTCCAGATCGTTTATGCTGAGATGGAGGGCGTGGAGAGTTTTGATACAGCCATCGTCGACAAATTCGAAGCTGCATTCCAGAAAGCATCAGCGCAAGGGACAAAGATACGTGCTGTGCTTATTTCCAATCCTAGCAATCCATTAGGTAAAACTTCCCTTCAAGCCATGTATCAATACTCACATTTATTTAATAGGGCAATGTTATCCACGAGAAACGCTTCACGCCATTATGACATTTTGCAACAAGCATCAAATCCATCTCATCAGTGATGAGGTGTATGCAATGTCAGTTTTCGACACTGGTAGCGCAGATGCTGTACCTTTCACCTCTGTCCTTTCCATCGACACTACAAACTTGATTCATCCTGAGTACGTGCAAGTCATGTATGGAATGAGTAAAGTAGGTATTTTTCCTACGGGGATTCGATCAAAGATATACTTCCTAACGTTTCTAGGACTTTGGCGCCGCTGGACTTCGACTCGGATGTCTGATTTCTCGCAGTAAGAGTGTTTTGGACGCCTGCATTTCACTCATGTAAATTACTTTCAAATTCTCCTGATTCATGTCAAATCATTGTCTTAACTATCGCAGTCGCTTTCATAATCCCTCCGGCCCATCCATCGCCATCGGAACCGCCATCCTCTCCGACAAAGAATTCACCACGAATTTCCTCTCACACTGTCGCGCTTCTTTGTTCGCTGGCTACCAGTGTACAATCTCGAAACTCACCGAGGCCGGCATTCAATATCGCAGGAATACGAACGCTGGGTTGTTTGTATACATAAATCTTTCGCCATACTTGTGGCCGGAAACTGAAGCTGATCCGAGAGGCGAATTCGGACTTGCACAGCATTTGGTGAACAATGGCGTATTCTTGCATCCTGGAGAGGAGCATTATGAGAGGGCTGGATGGTTCCGATTGGTGTTTGCTTCTATGGATAGGGATACGTTGACGGAGGGTCTTGTGAGGTTGGTTTTCTTTCGATTTTTTCGCCCATGGGGATGAGTGTTAACTTGTGATGATTAGACTTGTCAAAGCTGTCGAAATTTTACAAAAAGGGATCTAAACTATAAATCGCGAAGGGTTTAAAGTAAAACGTCGAGGTACAATTCACTGGAACGATCGTTATGGTGCTAGAAGGTATTTACGGAAATATCCTCAGTTACATTTGCACTGGAACTACTCAGTACTTAAAATTATCCTCCATAAATCCTCACAGTTCTTCATGAATCCATCTTCAAACCACACAAATCCCCGAAGCGCCTCTACAAGAATCTCCCACTCCAAACAATGCTCATATCTGTGCATTACTGCCCATAGCAGTCCGTTCTTAAACCAAGACTTTGCCTCGCTTCGCTCTTCAGCTGACACGGCGCCCAGAAATAATATCCAGATCAATTCAGAGTGAAACAAACGAATAAGGGAAGACATATCTGACTGTTTCATCTGGTGATGTAGACGAGTTGTTAGAATCATGCGGGTCTGATCGCCCACAGGTGTGAGGCGGAGGTTGGTATACACGAAAAGAAGAAGAGCATGTAGCAACAAAGGAATAATACAAAATTCTGCTGTATTGCTCAGCATTTGCAGCCGGGGATGCGTTTTGAGTGAGGAAAGTAGTTGTAGTACATCGTACTCTAAACTGTACACACGATCTGGGTACGATACCATATTGGAATGCAACGTATTATCGCGTGGTGTGATGTCAAGAAGATACGCAAGTTCATGGCAATCACGTAGTATCGAGGATAAAGATCTGACTTCTGTTTGCGCAGCTGCCCACAAGAGGTCATTGTTGACGTTTTGGATCGGACACATGGCATAGAGAGGGTAAATAGCTGAAAGCGGCTCCAAATTTGACGAATCTCGCATCCGAAAAGTTGGTAGTGACAGTTGCTTAGTTGCATTGAGCAGGTCCGCCCTGTGAATTCACTTAGAATCGCTCCAGCGCGGGCAAGAGTGAAGGAAGGCGCACCACATCACCAACCTTCGGAGGACAATAGGGAGAGTATCCGGGCCTCCCCTGGCGCAAACCATTTGCTTCAAGCCTTCCATGTGAATTTGAGCAATGGTGTTGTCTCCGCTGAGATTCTGTTCAGATGGATCGGTCAGCTCCGTAATCCCGAAGAGATGGAGGTACTTCATTCTTACCTCCATGTTGGTAATGCACGCAACAGCAGCAATGGTTCCATCTGTTAATTGAGCCTGGGTCCAAGTCTGTAGCTCCTGTCTAACAGCGGACACTGAGCTATTGATGTAGAAAATACTCTCTTTATTAGTTGCCACCCTTCCTCCGCTTACCCTTGCAGAGGCCCATGCTAATGTGACATAAAGAAGGCCGGTGTTACCTCCAACATAGCGAGAGAATGTATTGTTGATATCTTCATGTACTGATGTCCGAACGGCACTTTCGGCCCCTGTGAATTGTCAGTAATCAGCTAGCAACTCTGGGCAATAATGATTGTGAGTCTAATATAGTCACCATATAGACTTTTTTAATGCTAAACTTACCATAACCAATAAGGTAGCGAACTCTAGGCGTCAATTTGATTGGAAAGACCCCGAAAGGATCCAAACCTGCTCCTCCTATTTGTCCTTGAGTGGGGAGAGTAATGCATTCGTCTCCCACCAACGCCATTATTGAGTAATCATATTTTTCCTCAGTGCCGCTTAAATCATGTGGAATTGTAGCAGTTGATTGAGTGTGATCCCCTATTGCTTCAATACATTAACAGGGAGCCTATGGTAGCTTAGGACGTGTTTGAAGAAGGAACTCAGAGCTCATTGTAACAACGCATCTGATGCACAATCAAATTAAAAAGCTACCTACTTACCCGTCCTGGTTCTTGGTTTATGGTGTCCACTCTTCTTTAAATTCCATGCCTTGCGTCGAACATGCGAACGAATCACCCTTTGACCATGCCCCTCTATCTTCCGGCTCCCAGCTAAATTCACAAAGACGAAATTCGCTTTTGGCTGGTCTTCAATCACATAGTGATTGGTACTCGGCCAATGCAATGTGATAGGCTATGCTCGAAGTATTAGCGATGAGAACCAATGATGGCAGAATAACGCTAAGCGCGCAAGTTGCAAAGTGTCTCATTACTTTATCGTCCATTTGAATATTTGTATCGGCACAGTCAACTATGCCAAGGACTTTGGAGGTACTTTGGAAGAGTGTAAATGAATGATGAGATATGAGCTATAATGTTGAAATGGAAAGTTGATGCTTGGCTGCAGAAAATTTTGGGGTCTGGGGCTGACTAATTACTTGCGCATACTTAACTTACTAGACGGTTTGCATCGGTCTGGAAAAATATCGCCGTCAGTACTGTATCTCTATGTTATACCTTACTATGATACGAACATAAAAATCTAATCTATATCACTCCCTATTTAGTAGGAAACATAGAAAATATAGCATGCGGAGATCGATGCAAGTTGATAAACCGAAAGAGAGACTGCAATTAAGCTTTTGCAAGATACACTTCTGATTTTGTGATTAGGGTCTCTCCGTGAGGATGATGGCAGTACATGATCCCTCCAATTTCTATATAAAATCTGAATGGCCCTTCACGATGGTTTGGGAGACGATTTTCCTTCAATCCACCAATCTTTCGTGGGCAACATCTCCGCACGAAGCGTCTTTACATCTTCCGGAAGTGTATCCGTTCCAGAAGCTTGGAGGCCTTCTCTGTATCTATCAGGCAGGCCGTATATTAAAGTTGCAAGCGCCGAAATTTTCCAGACCTCTGTCCCCATCTTCTTCTGTTGAGCTGAACTGTGTACAATAGTAGCTGCAAAGAAAACACATGTTAGAATTAACAGACCAATAGGATATATTAGATACAGCCATCGTACTGCCACTTTAGTCGCTAATGTATAAGTCTCCCCGCTCTGGCTTATGCTCATGAGATTTGTATTTGATGATCTCATCATATCCGTAAGTGTTCTTGCTAGATCATCCATGTGCTTGCTAAGGCCTTTCGGGTAGTCCCATGGGTTCCTAATATATTCCCGCAAATAGATTTCTTTATAACCGAGTTTGTATTTCATGAATACTTTGGGGGAGTTGTTCGTACGAATACTGAATGAAGGCAGATAATCATCAAAAGCTGTGATGAATGCGTGAAAAGTGCCACTTGATGCAAAGTATTTAATAGAATTCTCTCTTCCGTCAGCCACAGGGGTAATTATGGTCACATTTTCGGAATAGTAGTATTGTACGGTGTCAGATTCGGTGGACCTCTCTTCGGACCATGGGTGCGGTACCACGGTATCGGAAGTATTTTGGAAACTCTCCATGACGGCTTCTGTATAGTCACCAGACACATAAGAAGCATTGAGTGTTTTGACACACATCGATAACATGCATTCGTGGGCTATTGGCCTCGCACGCCAAAAACTGGGGTCAGATATGACGTGTGCTTGCTTTTTAGGCGAAGCTACTACAAAGTCAATAAGTCGATTTCGGACGTGCTTGAAGTTGATGGAGCCGCCAAATAATGGGCGTCGGTCAAGGACAGTAGTCAGTGGCAAGGATCGAGCAAACAATGACTCCAGAGTCTCGTTCGTAACAGGATGGACACTATAGCCTAACATGAGCGTAGGATTAGGTACCGATGCGTTGAGAAACCACCCGCACATCGTCCCATTCTCATGTGGGAGGGACAAAGTTGCGTTTTGGGTCCAATCCAATGGTGCTTGATGACATCCGAATTCAAGCATATCGGTCACCTCCACGCATTTGCTACAGACGGCAAGTGTCTGAAATGGGGCCCAGCTACACTCAATTGACGGACACTGGACAGGCAGGTTGCTTTTACGAGACATATTGGAGACGATCGGGGTATTAGAGCCGGAGAAGTACTCATCGGCAATCAGCTGAGCATGGCTATCTTGATAAAATATATGTCCATTTCTGTAAAACCCATAAGAAGATCCCGAAAAACTTGTAATTATAGGTGTTCCGCTCTGCACTGTCACCTGGGGATAGTGGACAACCTGCTGAAAAAATGGGTCGAGCGCCATTGCGAGGACTGTAATAACGGCGCCAAGTGCAGCAAGCGATGCGCATTTTATTCGAAGTATACGAGGTATGAGAAGAAGTGAACCCCAGGGACCTCGGGAGGCATGATCGAAAGCCTCAAAATCGCCCATTTCTCGGGTATTGCCCTGGAACCAGCTCCATTTCAATTGTCCCAAAGCCTCTGAAACTGGAAATATAATAGTGGCACTCGCGATTCTTGAAAGTATTGAAACGTAAGTATTCAATGAGATGACCCAATCTGGGGGAGGTTTTCCGGCAAGGAAGGCGAGGGCGATAATGATGGCAGTCATGCAGAGGCTGCTTAACATTAAGCTGATCATCTCAAGACGCCACGGCTTAGCGGAATGGCCAGATTTCGCCAGCTTGCTCTTAACATGCCGAGGATATTTTTTCCAGGTGAGATCTGAAGCAGACGGCTGATTTAGTGAAGCAGCTGTAATCGGTCGATATGAAGGAGAAGCTTGTAAGGACTGGGCCGTATGAAAGCCGGTAGTTGGACAGTGGCTCCAGTTTTTCGTGCCAGTGTTGTACCTTTGCGCAGTGCTTCCATCGTCTGGGCCGCGGTCCTGTCCATCGCCTGTTGGAGTTCGTGCGGGAGTGCTTGGAATTTGAGTCTTGAAGGGCCAAAAAGGTATGGTAGATTTTGCCATCATGGAATAAATGCGGACCACGCTGAATGTAAAACTTAGAGCCCTGTTAATTGAAAGCACCCTACAAATATAGATAGGAAAGGCAATATACAACTAGACTGAAATATTCACTCACGGCTAAAGAATAGGCATCAAGTTGTGGGAAACACGGCCATAATAATCAGCGCCAAAACCGGGGCGGAAATTCCTATTATTATAGAATTCGAGGCGATAACTACACATGGGGCGAAACCAAATCCTTGAGTGATCATTGATCCTATAGAATTATGGTATTACGTGCTGACACACATTGCGCTGGTGCCCTGTTATTGGTGGGTCAGCAAATCCTACTGCACCATGGCGGCTCTGGTAAAATCCACACGTTTCATCGTCGGAGAAACCACAATAATTGACGGTTATTCCTTATAGTACACTTCACAATAGGTGGTTGTTGTATCAATTAATAATATAAATCCAACATTATGAGTGGAACTTAAGAAAACATCCGAGAGGACAAAAAGGAAATGAAAAAAAGAATCAGTTCGAGAACATAATAGATGAATAGCCAGCGAATGAGTACTAACTAGAAATAAACTTAGATATAGCTTGACTCCAGTCTCTTGCGGTATAGTTAATCACTGTTCCTGCTCTCAATGCACTAAGCATAATCGAATCGCGAACAAGGCTTCGCTGCGGCGTTGCCCGCTGACTGAGCCACAGTGCCTACAGCTTGAAATCTTGACTGATCTATGACCCCTCATGTTCATAAGCTGCAGAGTAAAGTGGCTGTGCTGTGCCCAACTGCTGCAGGCAGCGAGCTTGGCTGTCGAACACCACCCAAACGAAGGCACTTTCCATCAACAGTCTGCTATACTTTCGTTTAGTTCATCTGCTAGGGAGCTGGGACGGCGCCCAATACCTACCCGAGTCCAGTGCAAGTGGCCACAGCGAGCTACAAGTGGACTAATGGACCCGATAACGGCGATTCAGCTAGCATCCAGCCTGATCACATTCGTTGATTTTGCAACTAAAATAGTGACGGGCACGTTAGAGATATATAACTCTACGACAGGCAGCACCATCGAGAATGCGCATATCAGTAGCGTAATTGGCGATCTGGAGGATGTGGCGGCCGGCCTGGAGGCGGACATTCCTGGCAAGTCCAAGCACGAACGAGCGATCAAGGAACTTGCATTCAACTGCGGCAAAGTCGCAAATGACCTTTTGCTGCTGCTCAATAAGATCAAGTCTGACGCTAGCAATTCAACATGGAAGAGCCTTAAGGCGACTTTCATCAGCATGCGCAAGCAAAAAGACGTCGCGGATTTGGAGAAGCGGCTGAATGGCTACCGCTCGCAGATTCTGATGCGTCTGACAGTCATGTTACAGTAAGAGAAGAAATTCAAACCATTCGATATCTTGGGTATATTAGAAGCTAATACATCATAGGGACCAGAACTGTTCGCTCAAGCTGCAGCTCGATAAACTGGAAGATGCTTCATTGAATCTGTCCTCCGAGAGTGCATCACGCGCAAAGGAATTGCGCAGACACATTTTTGAAGATCTGAAACGACTCCTAGATTCAAAAGGTCCTTCAAATCATACCGTTCCTGACTCCGAAGACCGGTTGCTGGAACTGGAACGGGGCTTGCAAGATCTATCCTCCTTGATCACAACAGTGCCACGAGAGAACATCATCCTCGAGAACCTCTACTATCACTCCCTGGATTTACGTGAAAGAGCTATTGTGGACGCTGAGGCTGGTACATTTGAGTGGTTATTCAGAAATGAATCACGCCAAGACAAGAATAATGAAACAGCCACGGAAAGAATCCAAGACAAAGGTTCAGGCCATGAAAAAAAATGTCAACAAACTGACAGTCACTCAACCTGTTACTCCCCGGTAGGCTCTACTGCATCGCCAACATTCACAGAGAATGAGCTAAAGCCTGAGGGGCTGGACTATGAAACGGACATTCGGTACTTTGAGAAGCAACAACTCGAACGGCGAAACGAAGCTCGCGCTCAATTTGTGGCGTGGTTGAATTCTGGACGTGGTATATTTCACATCTCTGGCAAAGCAGGCTCGGGAAAATCTACTCTGATGAAGTTCATATGCAGCCACAAGCGTACTGAAGCGGAACTACAGATGTGGGCGGGCGAGAAAAAACTTGTTTTTGCTGCATTCTACTTTTGGAAGTCGCAAGACGAGTCACAGATGATGCAGATGTCGCTCGAGGGCCTCTACCGGTCTATTCTGTTCACCACTCTCAGACAGTGTCCTGAGCTCATACCCGCTGTTTTCCCAACTCATTGGGAGAAGTTGAAGAACAACTGTTTCATAGCACGGAACTTTATCAGCTATCATGATCTCATCCGCGCTTTTAATGCTCTTACACGCAAAGGAGCATTCGCCAATCATCGCTTTTGCTACTTTGTGGATGGACTTGATGAATATCATGGCGAAAGTCTCGACCACCTTCGCCTAGCGAAAAGCCTCCAACTTTGGACCAGGGGTCCTGATGTCAAGATCTGTGCAAGCTCCCGGCCTTATATAGAATACGAGAAACTTGCACTTTCGTCGGATCATGTACTTCATTTGCATCACTTAACACGCCATGATATATACCTCTTCTGCCGACAAATGATGGAAAAGGACGATAACTTTGAGCAAATCGAGGACTCCTACCTGAACCTCGTGGCAAGAATTGTTCAACGGTCTAGAGGTGTCTTCTTGTGGGCTCGTCTGGTTGTCAACTCGCTCTTGGTCGGGATGTTGCGGCATGACAATATACAAACTCTGGAAAAGAAGTTGGATGCAATACCCGGAGATCTCAATCAGCTCTATCATCGGCTACTGAACTCTCTAGACAAAGAAGACCAAGAACGGGCAATAAGATTGCTGTTGATTACAGCATATCCCCCGTATGATCAGACCACTGTCACATACTGGATATTTGAGAACTTCGATAGTTTAGCTTTCAACCCCAACGTCAGAGTAAGGCCCCCATCCTGGCCGCCAGCAGCAACTATGGCGAGCGATGCATGTCTGCAGATCAAAAGTCTGACTAAAGGATTACTGGAGATCCAAACCGAGCGTGTTGAAGATATCGACATTCAAAAAGTAGACTTCTTCCATAGGACAGCGCAGGATTTTGTCCTTGAACAGTTGAGACCTACAGAGCAATATGGTGCAAAGAAACCTTATCATGGGTACTGGGGGACCAAGCTCAATGTTGATGAAGAAACGTATGCTCGAATTCGTCTTGCTGAACTCATTTCGTACGATATCCGTACCCGGAAAGTCGTGTGGTCAAATTCCTTCGCCCTGTGGCCTTTCCACACCGCTGAGAACCTCTCTCTAGAGGTCATGGATGGCTATCGGCATTTTTTGGACGACTATGGCAAATCGATTCCAGCAGATTGTAAGAGCCTTAGCATCTTCCAGGGTTCGACCTACGGTCCTAATGGATTACGTTATCATACGCACAGATTGTCTTTTGTCCACTTGGCTGCGCATACGGGTCAAACGAACTGCGTGCTCCATGAGATAGAAACAAATCCAGCTCTTTTAGATTGGGATCAAGAGCTGAATATTCTCGCTAGTGCAGCAAGTAGTAACAACATAGAGCTCGTGGAAGCTCTCATAGAGCGAGGATGCTCTCCAGCCACTTCAATCAGTTGTTGGTATCAAGCGAAACTAAAGGATCGCCCTGATGGGATCATTCCGATCTGGAAAATTATACTTCAGCATGACTTGGAATATATCTTGGTGGCTTTAGGTACGAATATTAGCTTTCGTCGAGGAACTTTTTCCTGCTGGGAGCTGCTGCTTAGGCATCCTCAAGTATATCCGCGTAATTGCTTCTTTTTGTTGAGTTGTCCTGACGAGGACACTCCCACTCATTTTATCACCTTAAGACAAGTTGTCGAACAGGTGGAACTTGAAGGGAGAGATAAGCTACTCAGGGTTCTGGACGGGAGCCAAGGTAACTCATTTATGAAGAGGACGACGGAGTTTCTTTGGCGTTTTATCCAAGCAACAGGCAAATTGGAGCGAAACTTGACGACAAAGACGGACGAATATATTCCTTATCTCATTTCCGAAAAGAAGAACATGAAGGTACGCGCTATTGTCTGTGATAATGTACAAACAGACATATGCTGGTTTAGGCTCTATTGATAATCGCAATCTTGGTATAAAATTCTTGGAAATATGGTGGCCACAAAGTGTACGACCAAATTCGTTGAACGTGAACTGCGAAGGATTATGGTCGTGCTTCCGCCTGTGAATTCCATTTCTGTATGCCTGATGCTAGTGACTTTCATTACCATACGCTCCTCGAAAAGTATACATGCAGCTAAAAAAGAACATCGACTTGATGGGGCATGAAATCTCATTTACAATCGGCCGTGGGGCCTCGTTGAACACTAAATTATGCGTTGGGCGTAATACACCTTTATTTGGCTGCTCTGTTTACAGTTTGACTGTTCTCCACACAGCTCCGATCTAGGTTCCCTCGACCTACGATCCTTGATTTCTCATTCTATTTCTGATATTCAAAATCCACTGAAAATCTTTGCGACGCACACCAGTGAACGGCGCAGTCACCTATGCACTGGTAAGTAACACTCAAATCAAGCAGTAATGAAACGCACCTGTTGTCCTGGCCCAGGTCTAGGCGAAAACATCATCATTCGATGCTCCACGTACTCGTCCTCTCTAAGATCAATCTCTTCCCACATGCTACATCCAACTCTCATTGGCCTCTGTCCTAACACATCTATACTCACAAACCCTTCCGAGTACCACTCGCCCTGTCTTCGAGGTCTCGCTTGCAGCAGCATAAAAGGCTGACTTTTCCCCGAAGAGGTGTGCATCATGTCAGGTTCCTCATAGTCGCTCTCCGCGCAATTGATATAGAGCATCTTTTGGATCTTGCGGATATCCTCGATGCGTTTGTCTTCTCCAACCCACTCACGGCGTTGCCAAGTGAATATCGAGTCTGAAAGCTCTGGTCTATGCCGAAGCAGCGTTGCATCTTCTCTGACTGAGATGACAACACCCCACCCAGGAATGTTGAATGGCGCTCGGGGATTGGCGCCGCATTGGAGAAGGACGCTGACAGCATCAACGTCTCCGTTGTGAATGGCGATGCCTAGAGGCGTGGTTTGCACACTGGTCATGATGCCCTCCAGTATGTTGTTTTGCAGGAATCTGTGACGATGTCTGGATTTCAGCAGAGCAAATCGAAGAATCGATACTGGGGTACGAGCAATGCAGGACTGGTGAAGGACATTCCCATCTTGCAACTGAATAGTCGCTCCATTATCCAAGAGTATTTCAAACGCTTCCGCGGAGGCCATGCATCCTGCTAGTGCCAGTGGAGTGCAGTGGTCCACATCGTTGGCATCGATATCAGCCCCATGCTTTAGAAGGATAGAGACAATGGGGTGAGCGTTGTATATGGCAGCCTCATGTAAAGCCGTCCTGCCACCCGAGTCCTTCAGTTCGAGATCAAATTTGGCTGTGAAGCGCAGTAACAGTGTCTCCAGAAGCATTTCGCAGTTTTCTCCGTCTCGCCTCCATAAATTTGCAAAACGGTGCAGTAATGGCCGTCCTTCGGCAGCAAAGCGTGGGACGACATGAGCGCCTTTTTCGATGAACAACTCTGTGAGATACGGGACCAACACAGCCGTAGTGTATTGTACCTCGGGACTAAGCGTTTGATAGAGTAGAAGATCGATGAAGTGACTTTTATCTTCTCTTATGTATTCCAGCACCGTCTCGAGCGCCTTTTTGGCCGCATCCGCAATGTTGTCGCCATGAAGAATAGCACGCTCGTGCTCGGCGGCCAGTTGGGGACCAAAGCCGTAGACGATTTCGAATGCTGTTTTGCTCAATTTCATTTCGTCTTCGATTAGTCGTTCGACAGGCCCAATCGAATCCATGATCAATCGGATAATGTCGACGCGATACAATGTCACAGCTCTACAAAGAGGTGTCATACTGCCCCCGGAAATTAGAGGATCGGCCCCAAGAGCGAGCAAGCATTGTACTGCCATATGGCTACCGGTTTTAATACACCAGTCCAGTGGCGTGCCTTCAAGGGTGAGATGACTTTCTTCATCCACATATAACATCTTCCCGTCTGAGAATACGTTGGGATCGGCACCGCATTCAACTAGAGATTTAGCAACTTTCATCATGTCCTCTTCGGGGATTTTGAAAAGTAAATGCAATGGGGTGCTACCATAGTCAAGGTCTCTCTCGTTTGGATCAAAATACGAGGACAGATACGATGCTGCAAGGGCATGTCCATGGCGGCATGCAGACCAGAGCATGTTGAAATGGAGCCTCTCCAATTCAATCGAGGTGAAACAGTCGGTCAATTCTTCAATCTCAGCCAGCAGTGATTCTTCACAGTTCGAGGAGCCACCACGTTCTCGTGACTCAACCAGTGCTTCCGCCAAGAGGACTTCGAGGTGGTAGAGCAGCGTCTTCTCTGCTTGTTCAACAGTCATCATACCATCTTCTCGAGGCGCTGCCACAGGGGTGACATCTTCATCGAGGAGTCTTTTGATGGGCGTAACGTCCTTGTGGCAGCCGAAACCGTAAGCCTTGCACATTGCTATCAAAAATTGTTTCATATCATGACGGCCAACCTTAGAGACTTCATCGTCTTTCAGGTTACAGACGTAGTCGAAAAACTCTTTCTGGGCCTGCCAGGAGCCGCGGTCGTTGATGATCTTGAGGTCGTGTTAGCTGTCACGATTTATAGCGAGTATTTGATATGATGGATCAGAAAGACATACCCGAAAGAAGGACACATCACCCAGCAGAGCATGCTTCTTCGGACCGGGTGTGTTTTTCTCGAGATTGTCTTTCTCCGATTCAGGTGCAGGTGATTGGACTGAGTCATGTTTAGAAACAGACTTGTCAAACGCAGGCTGTCCAATTGTATCAGTCTCACGTCCTTCTGGCTTCAACATCATACCTCCAATCGACTGGATGATGCTTTCAAAATTTGGTCGCTCTTCCGGCTTGATTTCGACACATTTCTCGAAGAGATTTGCCACTGCCCGGCGGTTGTGCTCGTCAACCGTTCTGCAGTTCGATAACTCTTCAACAACACATGCTTTCAAAGTTGACCAACTGGAAAGTTGGCCCTCTTGGCTGCCTTCCGCCGATCTGGGAACAAAATTGAGCCTTTCTACAGAATCATCGTTCCGATATTGTGCAACGCGCCACAAGGCAAACGCGAAAGCCCAAACGTCACAACTCTCCAGATTATTTACGCAGTCACCCGTCCAGAATTCAATTGGTATCCAGGGCCATGTGCCAAAGTAGACCGATCGACGTTCTTGACTAGAGGAGGGGAGAGTTGCCAGACCGAAATCACTGAGCTTTGCTACAAGCGTACCGTCAGTCCCACGAAAGACTAAAACATTCTCCAGCTTCACATCGCCGTGCGTGAATCCGTTTGTGTGTAAGGCGTTTAAGCCCTTGGCAATATCACCCAAAATCCCTAGACGAACGGCCCATGTTTGATCAGTGTAGAGCATCCTCATCAGGGATCCCGATTCAGCATATTCCATGACAAGGAACGGCAAGTCATCTTCAGTACCGTATCCCAGGAGCTCTGGGAAGTATCCAGACTCGTTTAATGCTGGATGGAGGCAGATTTCAATATCCTGCTGCAAGCCGCTGATCTTATCTAGGATCTGCTGATGCTTCTCGTCCTGCGATAATAACTTAGTGTTCTATTCCAAAACCTAAAATGAGAGGGCAAGGCAAAGTACTTCGCCATCTTGAAGGTACGATGTTTTTAATATCCGCTTGACAGCGACTAGCCTGCCTCGATAATTCACTGCTGTCACCTGTGAGCAAGCTCCTTGTGCAAGATATTTGCGGTTCTGGAGATTCTTGCTTAGTACCAGGGGAAGGTCGCTCTTCAGTGCCGTGAATCGAAAGCGGAGGCCAGGCTCGTCGCCGACTTGGGAAGTGTCTACTGTTGCTGTTTGTAGTGATAAGGATGGGGCCCGAATGCCAAAATAATCATCAAACGTGAGATTTGCAAAGTTTGCAATGAGAGCGCTAGTGGAAGCCATGATGACGGTGAGCATACAACTGTAGATAGACTGCTAGATAGCGATTTGAGTGCTGCTCTTGATTTTATCAGGATGCTGCTACTGCTCCCCAGCTGAAGGTTGCACCCCGCTCGAACAGGAAACTTTGTTCAGCCATAGCCACCACCAAGGCTAGCCCCGGTCATGATTGGCCTTGGGCATTCTTCGTGCCGAATAGAATCGCGTACGTTTTCAGCTTTTACCTCCAAGACTTCTGCCTTCTGGTTCTTCAGCTCAGCTGCTGTTAAATGTCGATCCCCTTCGTCTCAGGAACCCTCGAGGCTTATTGTGTAAGGTTTACCTTGCTTGATCAAGGATCCAAAGCCAAGTACAAAAATGTCGGTGTGCGGTGTTACCTTTTACTGTCTTGATGAAGGCTAACAATACCATTCAGTGCAGACAACAACATGGTCACCGTCGGTCTAGGAGAAGGCCTGGCAATCGCCTCGATTATCCTTCAGTTAGTAGATGTTGCGCAGCAGTGTGCAGAGTGGGTAGAGCGATTCAGCGCATTTGGAGCAGTCGCTTCCGACTTCCACATCAGATACAACCATGAATTCCGAAAGTTGCAAGCACTGCAACACGTACTGCTGGATGCAGAGAAATTCAAACTCGGCAAGCCCCTGATCAAGCTTATGGAAGAGAAGAGACAAGACGATATAAAGGTTGTGTTGCTGTACATTCTTCGCGAACTCCGAGCTTTTGAAACTTTGGCGTCGAAATATGGAGCCCGGGAGATTGACGAAAAGGCCCAAAAGGCTGACCCTGATCGATTAGCAGTCGATGTGTGCGAGATGGCCTTGGAGGAAGCTCTCCCGGAGCTTGTCGAACGTGAGAAATTTGTTCAGACGAAGACAACTTGGATCAAAAAGGCCCGCTGGGCTTCAACAGGCAAGAAAAAGGCTGAAAAAACACTTTTGCAAATCCATGATCGGCTACAGCTAGTGAGGGATGAGATTGACCAATTCTTCTGGACTTTCAAGATCCCAGAAACTACCAACAAGGGAACTGTAGATAGGTTGAAATCCTTCGCAGATGATACCGACTTGGTGACCTTGACGCTCGGTAGCCGCATGCGGATGAGGCAGTTGGTCCTCCAGTTGGAAATGCCCCCAGAGGAGATTGACGACGCGTTGCCCAAAGATATGATGATTGAAGGAACAAGGGTCCAATTAGGGATCGAGTTTCAACCAGGAAGATGGTTCATTAGCCTTGATGGGCGCCCTGCCATTACCGAATGTCGGACCTACACTGCTGAAACATTGAGCCACACCCAGAACGGTATGCACAATCTGTGTGCCCTGCTCGCACTGGAAAAAGACGAGCGGTTTCGACTCCCTAAAGCCGAGGGACTATACCACGACCAAGATGCACAGAACTTTCACATGGTCATTCTGTCAGCCTCAGTTGGTGCAGCAGATGCAAGCGACATATGGTCTTTGAATAGGAGCATTGCTGGGAGTACCACGAAAGTGTCAACAGCTCCGCAGATAAAGCCTCCACCGCTAGACGTTCGAATGAAGCTAGCCTTGGATATTGCTGTAGCCGTGGCCAAATTCCATTCTGTTGGCTGGTTGCATCAGGGGATTCAGAGTCGGAATATCGCCCTCGCTGTTGATCCCAAGGAAGGGCCTTCATACGCACATCCGTTTCTCCTTGGATATTCCAAGGCCCGGCCAGTTTCCGTCAGCTCATTTGTCGACAACGATCCGCTGAACAACCTATATCGGCATCCAGCCCGATGGCAACCTCAAACTGGTACTAAAACCCCCCACACCGCATTACATGACCTTTATTCGCTTGGGATTGTCTTACTTGAAATCGGGCTGTGGAAATCGACTACGGACATGTTGAAGGCGATTCGGCCAGGGCAGAAATTCGATATCAGGCAATGGACCAAGGGCTCTAATGTACAGGAAGTACTCCTTATGTTTACATCTCAGCTAGGATTTATTGCAGGCTCTGTGTATCAGGAGATTGTCACCGTACTGCTGACAGCTGGAGAAGAGGACCCTGATAGTCGTGATTGGCAAAAGACGCCGTCTGATCGAAAGATTCTGCATGTAATCGCTGCTCTGAGCGAAATTTGTGCTGGTATTACGGTGACAATTGGGGAGATTGAGTCCGTCTTCTAAGCCGGGCTGTCTATGGATATAACTGATGGATTGTGAAGTGACATGATTGGTGGTATTAGCTCCAGCACTCTATTTGACTGTTTGACTATGAAATCCTTCGGTGGCTGATAGGACCCCAATGAGGCCTCAATGATTATTTCGAATCCGGGATGACCGACCGAGAGAGGCTCCAGCCGGGAAGAGGCAACGGTAAACGATCCCGATGACCCCCAGACATCGGAACCAACATCCGGCATTCAAGCTAGGAAACACTGTCAACCGGGTCGGGAAAAAGCCGATCATCCTATTCAGAGACATTTTAGAAGTCTTGATGGCATTGCTGTTAGTATATATATTTAGGATACATAGAACAGATAACCTCAGGTGAAGAATTTATCGCACAATTTAAATCACCCACTTTCGCCATTTGAACAAATTCGAACTGCCAGATCGCTACTTCTCTTTCGAAATGTCATCCACAATGTTTCCAAAGCGCGCCATTTCCATAGTCGGGGTCCATGCAGAGGGCGAAATTGGGGATGTCATCGTAGGCGGTGTACTGGACCCAGCTGGCTGCAAGACCATGTACGAAAAACTGTGCTACTTCCGGGACAAGGCCGATCACACGCGGCAGCTGCTCATGCAAGAGCCGCGCGGACGATCCTCGCAATGCATGAATATGATTCTCACGCCATGTAATCCAAAAGCCGACGCCGCATTCCTCACGCTGGAAAGCGACGAATATCCTCCAATGTCAGGAGCCAACACCATCGCTACCGCGACGGTATTACTCGAGACGGGCATGGTGAGAATGACGGAGCCAGTAACGACTTTGACTTTGGACACTGCTGCTGGGCTGATTGGCATCACTGCAGAGTGCGAGAATGGAAAGTGCAAATCCGTCGCATTTGACAACGTACCGTCTTTTGTTTACGTATTAGACCATAAAGTGGAGGTCCCTGGCTTGGGCACAGTATCTGTCGACATAGCCTGGGGTGGCATGCATTACGTGCTCGTCGACGCTTCATCAGTCGGAATGTCGATAAACAACGAATGCGGACCAGAACTCGTGCGCATCGGCGAAAAAATCAAGAGAGCCGTCCAAAAATCCTCATTCGTTCCAGTCCATCCCGACAATGCGGACATAAAAGGCGTCACCGTCCTAGAATTCACAGAACCCTTGAAGACTGAAGCCGACGGCAGCAAAACCGCAGTAAACACCGTCGTTGTCTCCCCAGGTAGATTCGACAGAAGTCCCTGCGGAACCGGCACCTCTGCTCGAATGGCCGTTTTGCATGCTCGCGGAGAACTTAGAGAGGGGGAGACGTTTCGACATAGGAGTATTATTGGTACTGAGTTTGTCTGTCAGATTCGCGGAACTGCTAAGGTCGGCCCATATGATGCTGTCCTGCCACGCGTCAAGGGACGGGCCTGGCTCACTGGGTTCAGGCAGTCTATGCTTGATCCTACGGACCCTTTTCCGCTGGGTTTTAGGGTCGGGGATCATTGGCATTTTCCTGGCTCCGAGTAGGAATTTTTTTTTTGCTAGGAGACCGCTTGATACCTATATCGCACGACACGAATGATAATGACTTGTGTGAATTTATAGATTCAATGGCTAAGCTTTTTTGGGTCAGATTTCTTGTGAGAGTGAGATTTGTGGATAAGTGAGCATAACATGATGAAATACAGTAACACGCTCCGTGTCGTAATCTTTTAGTGTGGGCAAGACAAAGTCTTTGGGTCGATTAGTACAGTATTGGTAATAGCATAACCGCGAGTAATATGCAATAGCACATTGTATACCCTTAGATAAAATTCCATGGAATGGACGTATGAATAGCTCGAATATTTTGTTAGTGATGTCGGAGGTTCACTCCCATTGTTCTCATCTACCGTTCTTTGACTTCATCACGATAACCGCAAAAAAGTTTTCAGAATAAGAAATTCTTTTTGTCTAGTACATTCTAGAAACTCTTTTATATCCTAATCATACAATCTCATCCATCTAAATAATGGCGTTGCCCTACCGTTCCTTCTGGGTCCACTACGTCGAGTTAGAATTATCAGCACAAGACCACGCGGCTGAGCCACCAGATGCCTTGTAACTATCGATAATCCCAACAATAGAACCGTACGTCCCAGCAACCATAAGAAAGGTACCTGAAGCAATGACAAAGATACTCCAGCAGACCATCGCAATCCACTTAGGAGACTTGTTCGTCTTCCCCTTGGACCAGTTGTCGTACAACCACATGCAGCCCATGGGCTGGAATGACATCAATGTGCCGAGCAGAGCGCCAACAAGCGATACTAGGCCGCCAAACACGGGAATCGCGCTGGCGATGATGTATGCAGCTAGGGCTACACCGCCGGTTAGGCCAAGCCAAGTTACCCAGTGGATCATGGTGTTGTGATTGAGGTGTTTGGTTCCGCGTAGGAAGCGGATTAGAAAGTACTTTGCGGCAATCTACAAGGGATGTGTCAGCACAGATTGAACAAAGCCATGCATTTGGGTATAACGTACGTGAATCACCAGCATCGTGGTTACGATGAGCCCGGGAAGAGCTAAGCCATAGCAAACCTTCTTCATTGTCTTTCCGGCTGACCCGAGGGCGGGAGAAGCAACGAGCGACCCGCAGTAGTAATACACTACTACGCCAATGCTGATATATAATGCGGTCATGGTCGACTGGCAAATGGCAAGGGATCGAGTGTAGTGTCGGGGATCGCGCATTTCAGAGACAATGCTGAAGAAAGCCGGAGTGCCCGCGTAGGCAAATACGAGCGATGCGAGCGCAGCAGACGCTTCGTGGAAGGACGGATTCCCAAATAACTTGTAATCTGATTCCCAAGGTCCGTCTTGCGGTGCTGCGGTGGGTCTACCTTGGATTCCGACTGAGATGGTGAGGGTGAAAACTGCTCATGTTAGTTATTGATTCTCAATCACATTTGAATAATGGGGACTAGACGACTTACTTGCTGTGAGAATGCCAGCAAGGCCGACCCACGCAAGCCATGAGATGCGGCTCAACGTCTGAATACTACCAAGCGCAAATCCAATAACCGCAGCCATGGCCACGAAAATCGCAGTGCAGGCTCCATGCGTCGATAGAGCATTGAGCCCTATCGATATGCCCAGCATGCCCGACCCTGCCACACATATCCAGTCTAAAGGGCGTTAGAAGGACTTTGTACAGGTACAGTATACCTACATAGAGTGAAAGCGATGCCGAACAGCTCGCGGCCAAAACGGCCGAAGAGTTTACTGCCTACATCGTCGATGCCGTATACTTCGGGATGGCGGAGCTTGAATACACCAACGATGTAGTTTGACCATGTTGTAATAGTTGCAATAGTGATCAAGCAGAGAACGCCGGGGATCAAGCCTAGCGTGTCGAATGCAGATGGAATTGAAAGAACTCCTAGCCCGATTTGCGTTTTCATCATCAGAGCAGATGTGCCTAGCCATCCAACCTATTGGCATGTTGGTTAGTTATGAAGGGGGCGCTGCTAGTATAAGTGGAGTAGTAGTACATTGCGATAGTTGGGCCCATCTTCAGAGACCTCGCCAAAGACGGCGTCATTATGAATGTCGAGCGGTGCGTTGTACCCAGGCTTGACATGAGATATGGTGGGACCCAGCTCTTCCTCATCTCGTGGCTTCTTGGTTTCTATCTGGTATTCAGACATTGTTGACTTGACTTGACGGGCTCAATTGAATGGGAGAGTGTCTGTTGGGCAGACGGAAGGAGATTGTGGAGACTTGGGATCGCTTTTATAGGACCATGTGTCAGGGGGCAAGATCAATTGATGGCTAGAGCAGCATTGACATCACTCATCAAGGGTTGGGTTGTAAACTACCCCGGATGCTGGGGAAGGGCTCCACCCGCTCCGCACTGTGTGTGGAGAGAGAAGTATCTAAAAGGTACCATAGGCAGGTGGCAGTACGTGCATTCCTAAGCACACTAGCGCGTTACCCAAGGTACCTATGTACCTAGTCGATCAAGGTTTCACTTTCACCGGGCCTCCCCGCGTGCCTCGATACAGTTACTCCAAGTCGGGTGCTTCCGAGTTTGCGGCATTTTGATGACCGGGAACGCGTTCCGATGGTGTATCCGATTGCCACCATTCACTGCCGGTGCCAATGAAATGATATCCGATGAGCGAGTCAAGTAAAGAGTTGTTCCGGTCCACATTACTCAGTATATTAGACAGTTTGCTGGATACCTATCTATCTGCCAGCGGCCATCCCTGATCAGGCAATATTCACACGCTCATATCTCAGAGCACCAACCTTGGACAGGTTGCTTATCCGTGGATGAGATATCCTCTGCTTAGTCATGGCTCGGGCGTAATTCGCTGATGTCATAGAGTATACTTATCTTGTCTACAGGTCAGGCCTTCTCTTAGGTACTGTCATCCATTAAATCTATACCGTCTAGCTCTCTTCTGTCCTCCACACAAAGTCATCACAGGATCACACAATTAGATCTACAGATATTTCTGATAGCCGTACTTATACGCTGCCAAGCCTCGGCCTAATTACGGTGTCGAGCCCAGGATCGTTGTCGGCAACAGCTCAATCGAGTTACTTTACGCTTGGGCACTGCGTCATCAAGTCCCTTTGAAGCAGCCTACAAGCTTTTTCTGCCCTGCTTTTGTTTTTGTTTCGATCTTTGGAACCTCATCCGTGCCTATATATACCGCAATCAAGATGGATGTAATTGCAGCTGCGGCCGGTCCTGACACGAGCCTGTTAACCTGCATCGACATGCACGCAACGGGCGAAACGGCCCGGCTCATCATCAAAGGCTACCCGTCGTTACAAGGCACTCTGCTCGAGCAACGCGCCCAGGCAAAAGCGGAGCATGACCATATCCGCAAATGTCTCATGCTCGAGCCAGCAGGCCATGCTGACATGTATGGAGCCATTCTCCGCCCCAAGACTTAGCTCACCGAAAGTGGAGACGCACACATTGGTGTATTCTTCACTCACACTGAGGGATACAGTACAATGTGCGGACATGGAACCATTGCATTGGGGCGCTTCCTAGTAGATACCCAGGATGTGGATGTATTCCCTCAAAAAGACAAAGTGAAGCGCGGCCCACCTTCGAAAACAGCGCAGATCAATCTACATGCGCCATGCGGCTTGGTTATAGTCACGGTGCCACTAACTGAAGATTTGTCGAGATCGGATCCTACACGTCCAGTGAGCTTCGTCAGCGTTCCATCGTTCGCGACAGGGTCCAATATTGGAATTGATATACCCCCGCAACTAAAATGGCCGCAACTAAAATAACGAGAGAGTGTCAAGATATCGTTCAGCTACGGCGGCGCCTTCATCTGTCTCGTTTCCGCGCAAGAACTCGGGTTCGGCGAGCGAGGATTGCAGCAGCCACTCGATGTGGAAGCATTTAGCAAAGTAACGTGGCACCTAAAAGACATCATCAACAGTGACGCACAGTACTCGAAATATCTAAAACATCCAGAAGACAACGAGCTAAGCACTCTCAGCTCCATCACGGTCGTTGATAAGAACCTCGGCCATCCAGCGCCCAATTCAAGCGGCGCAGAAACAGGGCTATTGTTCTACGCAGACCAGCGAATAGACCGCTCGCCAACGGGGAGTGCCGTTGCTGCGAAAGTTGCATATGCGCATGCTACCGGTAAGCTCCAGAAAGGTGATTCATGGACCTATCATTCAATAGTATCCATCGCAGCTAGAGGCAAAGGCGGATTCATAGGCTCCGTAGTGAACGAGATACCGGACTTGTATGAGCCTAGTGTGATGTTAGCCCCACCGATTGGAGTCAAAGTAGGGGGTTATGCGTATTATGTTGGATTGCATACTTTTGTGGCGGAGAAAGAAGATCCGTTTGGCGATGGAGGGTTTTTGTTTGATCGGTTGCAAGGCTGAATGTTGGAGAAATGCAGCACTTGTCATACGTAGTCTACATGCTAACTCATTACGTTTTCTTCATCATAATACTGTGGTACAAATTTATTGTTACATATTTATCTAACTCTTAAAATTTCAGCCCTCGTGGAGCTGGCATTTGAATGGGATTGGCTCGTTGCTGGAAAGGTGGCAAGCAGTGTCCAACCGACAACCCACTTGGCACCGCGCTCAACTGTGGCCCGAAGACTTGCTAGAGATTCAAGTAGACAGTGAGGGAATTTTGGGGATTGGGGGGCGGTGGAAGCTTCCTTTGTAATGGGTTTGGAACAAAGTGATCTACCATTCTACACCTAACATTAACAAGAGAGGCAGGTAGCATCAATTACTAATGATTATGTACTAATTTGATACACAGAAGAATTTTATCCAGAGGTAAAAGCCATCTGCAAAACTATTCAGTGCTATCTTTGAAATCTCTGCGCAACATGCGAATCGAAAAAAAAAAAAGATTGAAAACGGTTAAATAATTTTATTATAGATGAGAAAACTACAAGAGAATGTTACTAACTTAAACGCGAATCGTTTTATAAAAACCAGAGGTTCAGTCTACATAATTATGCAAGATTTCTTGTTTTCATGTATTATCTTGGCCGTTCTTACTTTTGCCTCTTCGTTCTTGTTCAGGAGGCGGATCCATTCCATTGCATCGTCCGTGAATACGTCCTCCAATGCAACGTCACTCCGAACACCTCCGTAAGTAGTTTTTATCCCCCACTCAAGTAGTTGATATTTTCGACTTGCACCATACGTGATCGGTAATTCGCAAGCTTCATATGTGTGACAAGGAAGTTTCTCTTTCTCCTAGGTGGGCTTCTACGGGAACTAGGCATATCTTCATCTTGCCTTATCACCGACTTCATAGGGCAATCAATCTGAACTTGGACGAGAATGTCTTTCCATGCAGAGCGATCGCAACTGAATTTTTCCTCGTGAAGAAGCAAATACTGATAGTTCTTGTAAGTCTTTAAAATCTCAGTTACTTCGTCAAGCTTGGCGTTGGGGTCTGCCCCTTCATCAAGGAGAAGCTGGAGCATAGATAATCCGATTCCTTCCGTCCAAATGTTGCTAGTCTACTTATTTATAAGCAAGTGGTTCAAATTTAGACATATACTAATGAGGTTATGATCAGTTAAACCAACGTCAGGCGAGTTATTAAAGCTCCTTGATGGTTTGCTGCATGGATAAAGCTCCTAGTTCACCTTTTAATGGTGTCAGCTTACTGTGATTAGCGGTTTCGTCAACTACTACCTTCATTTCTACTCAATCTTAATTGGATGGATGACGGGTCGTTTAGCCTGAATAATTCAAGCTGATAGTGGTCACGGCTACGTTGAAATGCGGCGTAGTGCCTGCACATCGTCAGCATATGGCATCCAACTTGTTTATACTATGTAAACCATTTCATGGGCTTTATCAGAAAGCTCCAAGGTGAGATTGTACGGGTTGCGTTCGGCCATCGCGGTGATAATGATCTTGCAAAAACTAGGTGAGTTAAACTCTCCTAGCCCCTTCAAGCCTGGGCGTTAGACACGTCCGACACATACAAGACACTCGAATCCAGCATTCAGTTCCAGTACTTCTTGGATTAACTGAAACATTTGTTCATCGTTCTCACAATTCCCCCAAGATTTCCGAGCCTTGGTCGATTTTAGTGTAGTTGGTCTCCGCTAAAACGAATGATGTGCAGTCGCTGCGTTTTGCCACTGCGGCACAGCCTTTCTGACATGTCCCTACTCCATGTGCTCCCTCTTTTTGTCATCTGGCTTTTAAGGCGGCACATCCCCACTCTTTTCATATTTTCTTTCTCTCAAAATTCCAACTTACAGCTACGTTTCTACTTGGATAATACCCCGTCTGCATAACCATTATACTGGGTTGCCAAATTAACCTGGCGATATGTTCACACCCACCATTTGGCTCATGATTGCAAAAATTGCTCTTATCATACTGATCTCACGAGTAAGAACTTCAAACTATTCCTGCGAACATGGCCTAACTCCTTAGTGTATCATTGTGTGGTCTTACCGGATCTTTCTCCATCCTCTCCATTCCTATCCAGGCCCATTTGCAGCCAAATTCACGGATTTTTATGGCGCCTACCATGCGTGGAACCGAAATTTGCATTGGACTACTTATTACGATCACCGAAGATATGGTACATTGATGCTATTGGAATACTTCACTGGGCTTATGGCTAATATCAAGGGACAGGTCAGGTAATAAGACATGGACCAAATAAGCTGGTATTCAACTCAGCTACTGCACTCCATGGTGAGTTTGCCAATTGCGTTTAGTGACATCCCCAGCTGATAGTATCAGATATTTACAAAAACGATACAATACTCAAATCACGGGCCTATCTGGTAACTCAAATAGCGCCGACAATTTTCAACCTGTTCAATGTCATAGACCGACCTATCCATCGCATAAAACGCCGAATCATTGGCCAGGGCTTAAATGAGAGAGCGATGCGCCAATTTGAACCCGTAATGGCCGAGGAGATCAAAATCTTTCTAAAACAGCTCATTCAATCTAAATTTGAAAATACCAGCGTAGACATGACCGAAGCATGCAACTACCTCAGCTTGGACATCAGCGTTGAGCTAGGATTTGGATACAGCCTCCATTTCCAGACCGACAACGAGAATCGCTGGATGGCAAAAGGAATTTCAACGTCGAACTGGCGCATCAATGTGTACATGCAGTTTCCAGCATTAAAAAGATTGAATCTGGAGAAGATTTTACTGCCATTTGTCCTACCAAAAGTAATGCGATACCACAGATTGGTTACGCGTATGATCACCTCACGTCGATCTGAGGGCGTGAATGCACGGCCAGATTTGTTCTCTTTCGTCTCCGGGTACAAGGACCCAGAGACTGGCACGAGCCTCAGCCCTAGAGAATTGTGGTCTGAATCTACATTCCTTATCCCTGCAGGTATGTGAAATTGATTGCAGAGATTTGTGATAACATCAGTAACTTACTGTGTGAGCACAGGCGGAGACACCACTTCAACCGCGATGACAGCAGTGTTCTTTTATCTTGCAAAGTACCCCCAATGTTACGAAAACCTAGCCAAAGAAATTCGTTCAGAATTTTCTTCCGGGTCGGAGATCTGTGGCGGACCGAAGCTTTCTGGTTGCAAATATTTACGTGCCTGCATTGACGAAACTCTACGTATTACACCACCAGTAGGTGCAACGCTATGGCGTGAGGTTCCTTCAGACACTAAGGTCGGAACTGTGATCATAGACGGTCATGTAATTCCGCCCGGGACGCAGGTTGGTGTCAATATTCACACCCTTCACCATAATGAGGCGTATTTTCCTGACCCATTTGTATTCATACCAGAAAGATGGCTGAAAGAAGCAGATACGATGGACACGATGGCAAGGCAATTGATGCATGATGCATTCACTCCGTTTTCTTTAGGCGCACGGGGTTGTGCTGGGAAGGCTATGGCCTATCTGGAAACGAGTCTCGTCATTGCAAAGACCATTTGGTACTTTGATTTTGCGTTTGCAAAGGAGCAAAAAGGGCTTGATAATGAATCCCGTATCTTTCAAGTCAAGGATCAGGTTGGTTCCGCTCATACAGGACCAGACTTGATGTTTGAGCCCCGAGGTGAATTTTGGAACGAGTTAGTCTGATAGGGCAGATGACGAAGGAGCAGATGCGGCAAATCAGCATACTTTTATTTCTGAATCGGCCTTTGCCTCTTCAGGTTATGAAATGGATCTATGTTTCTTTGGAACTCGAATCAACCCAGTCTTCGAATGTTGCCTTCACCTTTGTGGTATTGTTTATCCCTGATCCCCAATTTGGGTCAGTTGGCATCTTCCCGACCCGCCCTCGAAAATGTCGGAATGTAATATCCGTTGCATCAACTGCTGCTCGTGCATTGCACGTGGGGATGTATGACGTTGACCTCATGCTTGCATAACACGGGTAGAATTCTGCTGGAGCTCCGCTTTCAACAGTAATCCCATCCCACGTAGCATTTTTTATGACCACCTTTTCACCATTGAACCAGCTCTGCATTCCTGTTGCGTGGTCTCCATCAAAGGTAAAGTTAGATACGCGAATGTTGGATACTCCTTGTTCGTAACTGATTCGGGGCTGCTGGATTGTGCCGAACATGATGAGGGCACCTCCCCATGCTTTCCGGCATGTAGTGTCCCTGACAAGCACGTCTTTTGTGCCAGCATCAAAGGAGACACACGTCCCAAATGCGCGATTTTGGTCTGGTCGGACGCGGAAGTCCATATCGACATTTCCTATCTCGATATCCTGTGCTTGGCCCATTTCGAATCCAACGGTATCAAACTCAGCATGAATACCGTTTTGTTGTTCCGTGGTAAGCTTGAGGCTTGCAAATTTGAGGCCTGTAGCATTGCCATCCAGTTTGAAGAACCGTTGCATAACATTCTTAAAGTACAAATTTTCAAAAGATATGTCCGACGAGCCGTTGGTTATGTGAACGAATGGCCTTGTGTTGCGACTTGGATTCCACTCTGAGCGCCTGTAAAAGTCCAGTGCATTGCCATCAATAACGCCTTTTCCCGTTACACTATGAACTCTAGCTCCAGTTACGTTGACCATTGCAAAAACGGAATCGACAGAGTATCTCCAATAGTCCCATTGTCCGCGTGCCGTGATGAGTGTGCCCTCAATCTGAACGTCGCAGCTTCTGCAAGTAGAAAAATTAATTGGAGAGCGGATGCTGTAGATTTCGGATGCTGGAAGAACAATAGTGCCTGCATCGCCACATTCCTGGAGCGCTGCGTTGATTGTAGGAGAGTCGTCAATCGCCTCCCATCCATTAGCAAGTGGTGTACAGGTTTTCGCGGCCACAAAATTGTGGATGCCATTAGCGAGTATCAATACGGAACCGATGAAGTGAGCTTTAATTTGCATTTCGTTTCAGGATCGTGGGTTTCTTGTGAGGTAGCAAAGGTGTGGGATGAAAGACTGACGACTGGGCAGACGATTGCTTATTGTTTTCAATAACTCTGAACACGAGAGCCACCATTAGGTTACATGTTCATAAAACCCTAACGAACCCTGGATTTACAGATCTAGGTGTGATTTTCATCCCAATTTCTGATTAGGGAAGCACTTCAATTTGTGTTAATGTGGCCTGGGTAAGGTGATTGGACCGCGTTCTCAACATGTCGGATAATGGGCTTTTGGTCTTGAGAGATCTATTTCGAGATGATTTATTTTTTATATGGAAATGCGTGTACAATAACGCGTTGAATAATCTTGCCAATGGAATATCAATGAAGTCTCTTGGTAGGTTGAATTTCTTCTCAATAACACGATGCGGGGATCAAAAAGTTTAAAGTGAAACAGTGTAACACGCAGCGCATTCGAATGCCTCATCAGCAGGTATCGAAAATTGTTCGTCTATTTCATCAATAATTGGTCGCCTTGGTCGCCTGAACAGCTTTCCTGGTGCGAACACAATAAATTCTTAGAAGAATGCCGCATGAATTCACTTACAATCTTGCAGCTCCATACAGAGGACAAAATAATGTTGCTCATTTAGTTGTTGCCTGAAGCAGTCGCAGAACGAAGAGCTCGCCACAATTTCGTCCATGTATGCAATGAACTGCAGAGGCATGACCGACTTGGTGCTGACCACCTCTATCACTTGATCAAAGCATGAGATCCTTTGCGACGTTGATCGGCCCCTGAAGTAGGCTTCTCCGGATGATTGCAACTATGCTCACGTGACTCTGTGTAGTATTTAGTTAAGGAACTGTTCCTTGGTGAATGATACTACGACCATCGATTGGGACAGTCTCTTGTTAAAGTAAGCAATACAATGAATGTAAAGACTTGCCTGCAAGCTGCAAAATAGGCCACCATGCAAGCGATCAAAACCATTTACTGTTGTGATCATTTTTCCATGGTGGCTCCCACGATCCCGTAGTAGTCTTGCGTCCTATGGCTGCCGCATTTTACCGCCCCAGGCAGCTGCTTTGGACGAATTGAGCAGGCTTGTGTACTTTTATCCTGGCCCTTCGAAGATCTAGGCCCTCGTATTCGGCCAATGGAACCGGGCTGCTCAGGTTTCCAGGGTGCTTGGCCAGCTGAGCTGAAACCCCACTGATCAACACCACAAGCACAACCTGCAGAGAGCGAACCCTTCATAAAGCCTCTGGTGCTGCAAGCGTGTGTGTCGGACTCGATCTATCTAATTAATTTTGAGCATGGGTTTGTATGGGAGGGTCCTGTTGGCATGGCACTCATTTTTACGCCGGCCCTTGCGCCTATTCCTAACATTTGGCTTAAATCTACTACCAAGGATACGTTATTTTCTTGTAGGCATATCTCGAAAGATATAGGAGTGATCTCAGAATTGACAGTGAATAAAAGGGCGAGCGATACCGATACCAGCAGCTGACTTCTCCAACCCAACTCCGCGTCCTGCAACTACATCCAACACTTTCGTCGCTGCCCGATGAGCCCATCCGGTGCACGCTGAAAACAGTCACTCTCGATGAATACACGTCCGAATACAGAGAGTGGTCCGATAATGCACGTCGCGACTTATCCAGCAGACAGCGCATCAACGAGTGGCAGCGGGAGATTACTGAGAAACGCAAAGAAAAACCCAAAACCCCCAACAACCGCTTTGCATGGGGAGATTACGTCGCGATATCGTACACATGGGGCTCAACCAACTTGTCACATTCAATCATCCTAGACGGACACTTCTTCAGCGTCCCGAAAAGCGTCGTCTTAGCTCTTCAGTCCATCCGCTCAGAGTTCCCCAAGTCAGGCAGTGCTTGCTCATTCTGGCTGGACTTTGTTTGCATCAACCAGCAAGACAGCAACGACAAGACCGAGCAGGTGATGCGCATGCAGAATATATTCGGAGAAGCCATCTCTATATTCGTCCACTTGGGAGAGGCCGATGAAGAGACTGAATTAGCAATGAATCTCATCAATCGCGTGACCGCGAGCGCTTGCCAGGCCTTCGACTACAAGCAATATTTCGCAGTCAGCTTGGTCCAGCATTCTCAAGGAGTTCCATTCGCCGACAAGGCAGCGTACATGGCTGTCTTCAAACTTTTCGCGCACCCTTACTGGCGTCGCATGTGGATCATCCAAGAGCTTGTTATGGCAGATGACCTCAGCATCGTCTTATGCGGCAATAGCATGACAACGCTGTGTGGGGTGCGGCTCATGATGAAACTCGTAGTTGAAAACATGGTGGCTCTCAAGGATCTGGTCTGGGTCGAAAAGTCAGCCTATTCGTCTGCTGAAGTCAGTAATGCCACTGGAGTGCTGTGGTGGGTTGAGCGTCTGCGACAACATGCAAGACGTTGGCAACAGTCTGAAGCATTTACTTATCATGAACTGCGATCTCCCGCACTGTACCTGGCACAAACGTCGCTAGCGACATACCGCTACGACAAGGTATTCGGAATGCTGGGAATTCTGCCAAAAGAGATTTCATCAGCCATGGAGAAATTGCTTGTTGAACTACCCGTGCTCAATGAACGGATGGCATCCTGCGAGCTTGACGACCGCGGCAGGAGAGAAATCGAGGACGAATTCGTCAAACGTGTTTTTGTAACATTTGTGAAAACGATCATGCAAACTACCAACGATCTGGACATCATTTATGCTCGAAATACTTTCCAGGAAGAACATTCCCAGCTTGATCTTCCTAGCTGGGTTACGGATTGGACAGTAAAGCCAGACAAGACGGCAATCACTACATCTCATGAATGGCACTTCTCCCTCGACAACAACGTCTTGGAGTTTCTCGGCGCAAAGGAAGAAAACGCGTTGCTGACTTCGGAAGAATATGTTCGCGTGACGGACTCAATGAGGGCAGATGCTGGCCGCAAGGGCAAGATTCAATTTTCCAGTGACAACAAGCATCTTCATTGCCAGGGGTTCTTGATTGGATGCGTGGAAAACGTCGCTCCCGAGGCGTACACTCTGAAAGACGAGCAGCAACCGCCAGAGATGTTTCGGAAGGAATTGATGGCGCAATCCCAGGGTGTGTCATCGCCGTATGGGAATGATAATGACACAGGTCTTGCGATACTACGTACATTGCTGTTCGACTCCACAAATGAAGCCAGCGCACAGTCTGCAATAATGAGTATCCCATGGTTCGGTGAAGAAGCAACCGAGGATGCTGCATCTGGTGAATTCAATTGGGGAGAACGAAGTGAACAAATTGTGGCCGAGTTGGTCGAAAAGGGCTGGGATCCTACGATATTGGCGGGGCCTTTCTCTTTCTTCGAGGTGATGAGACGCCGACTAGGGCATTTCAAATTTGGCGGAAAGCTATTCAAGGATTACTTCCCGTCAGAGATCACTACATGCCAACAACGACCATCGGACAAGGAGCTCACTGTGATTTTTGCCAATATTCAAGTCCGACGGCTGGCTACTATCAACACTGGGCACTTTGCATTGGCTCCTACTATCGCCAAGCCTGGAGATCAAATCTTTATTCTTCTGGGATGCAGCTGTCCTGTAATACTTCGTCTTGATCAAAATCATCAAGGGTACAAGGTCGTGGGTGAGTGCTATGTGGAAGGCTTCATGCGGGGGGAGGCCATGGATGATATCGATGGTAAATATGGCGGGCTGCTTGAGATAAGCCTCTGTTGAATCATAAATGTATTTCTGGGAGCTTAGGGGGGAAGAGTTTAGACATACGAATTAAATGGATTGAGCATTGTGCATCCACGCCAAATAGATGGCTCCTTCAGACGCATTTATTGAACAAACCATGTTCAACCACTAACAATACGCATAAAGACCAGCGTTTCCTCTCTCCTTTCTTTTTTTTTTTTTTTTTGTTTTTTTATTTCTCGATATTCGAACGCTAAGCATCTATAGGAGAGGGTAGTATTGAACGGTGAATGGTACGAGCTAGTCTCTATGAGGCAAGTCCCACATGGCCGCCGTTCAAGTCGAACCCACAGCGATTCGCCACATTTGTCATCATCCATTCTTCCATTCTTCCACCGAATACTCCATCTCTTTTGGCTCTTTTTTTTTTCCCATGTTCTACTCATGTCCAAAAACGAAGCAAAGTCAACGCCAGGGCGATGGGCATTCATCACTACATCTGCCACTCGCCGCCGCCCAGACGCTGCACAGAAAAACCTGATCCGGCGGCATATTATGCGGGACATTGGGTATTCCAGACGACGATGCCAGGAAACCGCTACTTCATGTGCAGTGGATGCATCACTTGATTCAGATGGTTATCAGCCTTCTGACTCGGCCAACGTCTCTATTTCATGGTCGCTCCCACCAAGGGTCATGGCACCAGTGGTCGTCAACGATGACTCTTACCATGTGCTGCATCAGAGTAATGCTCTTCCACTTGCCTTTACATGAACTCATCAAACTCAAATGGCTGACAATGTGGCAGTGTTTACCAATGAAATTCCATTGCATCTTCGTGTGTATAGAGATATGTGGTACCCAGTGTGCACTCAAGACCCAGCTGCATTCCATCAGATGCTGGCTTGTTTTGCCAACCATTTATTCCATCTACATGGCACAAGTGACCACAAATTGCAGCGGATAATGATCAGTAATCATATGCGAGCGCTTTCGTTGGTGAGAGAGCGAATCAGTACTATGAGTGAAACCGTCGCTGAGGAGTTCCTACTCGCTATTCTCTTGATGGCGTGTTACTCGCATGTTGACGCGGACTTTCATTCCTGGAATATGCACATGGCTGCCATTCGAAAAATCATGTCTCAAGCAAAAATCACGAAGAAGCACAATTTGGGCTTCTCATATCTTTATCGCAGGTGGGTTCGCTACGGACATGATCGCCTGTCTTCTGACCGATATAATGCAGACTTGAAGCCATTGGGTCATACACTTTTGGTACACCCCCGCCGTTCGAAATAACAATCCCAGCTCCAACGCCGCCAATAGATAGAACGATTCTAAGTCAACCATTGGTAGGTCTAATTTATTCTATGAGTTATCGGTATCAGGTGCCGTTATTCAAAGCTTTCCAAGCGCTGCTTGACCTAGACAAGCGGCTTGCGGAACCAGTCTCCCATACCTCTCCATCAATATGGGATCAGCCTCTGAAATTGGATTCACTCGTCGATCCCGTTACTCAGATGTTTTTATTTCTTCTCCCCTCGAATGACGAAAAGGATGCCGATTTTCCCACCTTCTCAAGTCTACGTGCTGGGGCGTTACTGTACATTGCCGAACTCCGACGACGGTCGGGCATCTCTCCTGTCATTACCACCTACCAGGTCAACCGGCTGAGAAAGTCACTCGATCTCGTAGACAAGTCTAGATCGCTCGATCCGATTATTCATTTATGGCTTGCGACGGTTGGCGCACTGGAAAGTACGGAAGAGACAGATGAGCGCTATTTTTCCAATCGGATTCAAAGCCTTTGGTTGGAGCTAGGTATCGAAACATTCACTGATTACGAAAAGCTGCTACATGAGGTTACTTGGACTGATACTATTTTTGGAATGCGTTTATCCTCATTATTTACACATCTCAAGACTGTGTCCTCGATCAATCTTCCAGAGCCCGGAGTAACAACTTTTGACATTTGAACTCCATGCAAAATACGCTCTACATCCTGGTTTCGCTTTTACCTTGCGTTGGTTCATCACCATGAGTGGGATGGAAAACAAGAGTGTTACACACGCCAGGGCCAAGAGCTATCCAGTAATTTATCACCGTATTACAAGGGATGCGATCATGCTTTGATGCTTGATTGTAGTCGAATCGCTGATGGAAACGTCCATCCCAGAGGAAACAATGATTGGAAAGAACCGCAAACCTAGTAAATAAGCTTGGGTTTGCCTATCCTCACGCCATGATCAGACGCGTCGCAATTGTGGTTAAAGAGGAACCCGATGCATCTGAATATGAGAACACGTTTGAGGACATACATGTCGCCTTGCCTGTCTGTTACAGGAATGAACGACCCTGAAACCAAAGCGGCTAGTCGATCTCGCTTTGCATTTGTTCAGGACCCTTGCATAGTCAAGCTGTTCCCTTCGTTGATACCGTCAATCCAATGTGTGGAAAAAATATAAGATTTACTGAGAAGCAAGATTGTATTAGGTGAAATTATTCGCGATTTCATCTTGGCTTTAATTTTTCAATGAGCATTGAGATTTCGGGTCACTTTTGTTGGTTTCGAGGAAATGACTTTTAATTTCAAACAAATTTAACACTGTTGAAGGCAGAAAAATCTTGAATTATGTACAATGCTTACTCTACTCACATGCTTGAAAGCCATCAGATAGCTGACATGGATTGCATGCCGTATCTATTTCATGATGTCTTAACGAGCCCTGGAAGCCTTTCTTGGAGATACTTAAGAATATCTGCAACTTCACCCACGGATTCAACGTAACAGTCAGGCCTGACGAGCACCGCAAATCTCTCACCAGTTTTTATATACGAGCATCCAAATGCATCCTGCCCATAAGCGTCGACATCAATGATCTCTTGTTGTCTTTGAATACCCACTCCCTCTGGCCTCAACGGTCTGAACTTCAACGCCATGGCGAATTGTTCGTTCTGAATCTTGACATACTGACCGTTCTTCTCACCAACTACCAAAAGCACGTATCGTCCATATTTAAACTTCTGGTAAAGCCTGATTGTGTCTCCGGTGCTTTCTTGCAGCCAGAGATCGGGGCATCTTTCACCAGCCTTGAAAATACCTCGTTCTCCTTCCACAACGCATCCGCTTCCTAGGTTGCAGTACTTGACACCCATGCCTGTGATGAACCCAGCATTTTTCTCGATGAGCTCGACGTAGTACTTCGCCTCGGTCGTTGTGCTCCGCACCAGCTTTGCGGCTACGTCAATGACCTCTTTTGCCGTAGCGCGGCGCTCCGTATCGTAAGATTTTACAATTGCGGTACTGGCACTGGAGGGAAGAGAGGGATATTTAATGGCAAACGAGAGGCGCCAGATTAAGTTGAAAGCATCACTGAGGCCTGTGTTCATACCTTGACCACCATTTACGGAGTGAACATGTGCAGAGTCGCCTGCAAAGATATACGGACCGGTAGGGGTTGGATACATAAAAGTGGACGCGATACGTTCCTTGACTGCGCAACCATTAGCACAATGCCTCAGTGGAAATAAGATTCGGGGGAATGAAAAGGTGAACGAACTCTCAAATTTGCTGAACCATTCCACATGAGTGAACTCGACCTTGTGTGGTGCCATATGCCGCCGTATCTCAGCCTCAGCTTTGACCTGTGTAATCTCGCCATCAAGGAGGATGTAGAAGCGTTGCATCCCTCGCTCACTGCCATATTGTCAGTGGTGCTTGTGTTCAATGGTACTAAATTAATCTCCCACTTACCGCGGAATCCATGCCATTCTCGACTCCCCGTCCACCTGCAACGTAATAATCTCTCTCGATATGGGGAAGGTCGTGTCAATCCAGCAATCCAGTACTGCCCACACCATATTCGGCTTTGTTCCTTCCCAGCCAACACCTAGCTCGTTGCGAACAAAACTCTTCGCCCCGTCCGCCGCTAGGCAGAATTTTGACTTTACAGTTCGTTTAGCGGTTTTTACGATTACACCCAAGTCGCCATTCGCTTGCGTTTCGTGCAAGAGCGATAGCGCCGGCTCGGAATAGTGGATAGGGATGTCGAGGTATGAGGCCAAGTGGCGTTCGATGAAAGGCTGACCGATCATCAAGAGACAGTTGTAGAAAGTATGCGAAAGTCCGTTCCACCATGTAGGCTGACGAGATGTGAAGGCTCCATCTGCATATGTTGTACTCGCTGCGCAACTATTTAGTAACTGCTCGCTTGCTTGTCGGACTAAGACTGGGACCGAGGCCTACTATTGCATTTTACGCCCTTTTCTAATAGCCCAGAAAGCAGGGCTGAGCTGTGCGTCTGTGGAATGGATCCAGAATAGTCGAAATTGCTGGCTACTTCGAGGTATTGTTGCGTTCGCGCAGTTATAGCATCTGCGCCGCCAACTCTGAGTGGCCCTTCTTTCGCGTCGAGTACGAGAACTTTGAGGTTGAGTTGGCGGGCTAGGATTGCGGAGAAGAGACCTGTTGGCCCAGCTGAACAATTGTTAGTGACAAATTGAGATGGTGGAATGGAAGAAACGTCGAGGAATCAAGTGCATACCACCAATGATGATGAGATCATATTGTTCTTCATCCGCTGCTTTCGCATTTCCCACTTCGGATTGAGCATTCCCCATCTTAGTGCTCACTGGAAAGAATGTGCACGAGTGAGAGTGAGGTACGGGTAGTCGAATCAAATCTAGGTAGATGAGCGTTCTGCCGTCACTCAATCAACCCAACGCAGCAGCAGCAGATGCTGTGCATGTATGTATCCTTCGGTTTTCCTTTTTCACTCTAGTTTTTTCGGCCGCAATACACCAACTTCTCATCACACGAGCACAAGCATACGAATACGGAGTTGTTCCGCTCTCGGCTCTACCTAGAACGCATGGACTCGGTTTGTGTCGATCAATTGATACGCAAGGCGGGATCTTTTCCGATCTAGGAAAGACATTTTCTAGACAGGGGAGGTATCATTCAATAGGGTTGGAGGATTCGGGCGATGCCACTGGTTCGATGGAAACGCCAGTGATCGATGAGTTCTACTTCCTTCCACTTGGGTAATTAAATCTAAATGGAGTAAAAACGTTGGAGGGACTATCTATTCATCACGCAAAATAATCTGGCAATTATCTCTCTCCTAGCATCGTACTATAATTTTTACGAGCCCTGATTAGGCTCATTCTCCTTCACTGGTGCCTCTAGAGTCTCGGCATTAGTTCTTCTCTTTTGCCCCAAAACATGCAGCCCATAGCACCCAAGCAACAAGGCTCCACCGACCAAATTGAAGGTTGCACAGTAGCTGGCCAGGTTTCTCCACTTCCCACCTGCATTTCTCAAAATTGCGCCGGCCACTGGATTGCCCACCAGACTAGCAATAGCATTTGCCGCAAAAAGTACGCCGATTCTTCCGCCCAGTCGTTTGAGATCAGGCGTTAGAGTTGCAGCACTTGCGGGTATCAAGCTGATCACGCTACCGCTGACGAATCCATACGCAATAAGCCAGACAATCAGACCTGCGGACGAGTTCCTGATGTAGGTCCAGCCAGCTGCCAGTGCCCCGCATGAAAGGGCAGCGATGGCCTGGGTGAGTACTGCGCCTGAGACAAATTTGTCGGCAATAAACCCTGGCACAATACGACCAATCAGTCCAGCAGCATTGAGAATGCTAATGAGATAGTAGTGGCTGAGCCCATGTAATGGGAACATGGTATCTCGTGTCCAAGCTGTAATGTAGAAGTACGGAATGTACAGTCCGGCAAAAGCAAAAAAGACACCAGCAATGAAAGAAGCATACGCCGGCTCTTTTAGACACTGAAACTCGTATAACGTGCGTTTCGAAGGGTTTTTTGTGAGCTCAGAGCGCTGCACAACCAGCCGTGCGCCCAGGGCTGTTGTGACAAGAACCACCAGTGCAGTGGCGCGCAATGCCCAACTAAAGCCAACAGCAGCAATGATCCGGCGTGTTACTATCGGGTACATGATGCCACCAACTGAAGCACCTGTGTTTGCAAGACCCACGGCAAATGCACGGTTCTGCGTGAAGTACGTGGGCACAATGGCCGTTGATGGGACCAGAAGCAGACCCATGCCGAAGCCAGAGAGCACGCCTTGCGAAAGAAGGACTTGATAGTAAACGGGGCGCTTCTCCGTTGCAACAGAGAACTCGCCACTGAATGATGTGAAGAGCAGTCCAAGAGTGAGCAGTAGGCAGCCGATGAGAGCAAGGAGCCTCGCATGACCTCGGTCGACGAAAGAACCAGTCGTGGATCCACAGATCAAAAGAAGAAATGTCTGTAGCGAGCCAATCCACGAGATCGAAGAGGCAGTTGAAAGTGGTGGCGACAAGGACGTGTAGTATTCCTGGAAGACTCCAAATGCATTGATGAGACCCCTGTTGCCATGTAAGCTGGCGCATTGCACAAAGTGGGCAGAATGACACACGACCTACCAAGAATTGAACATGAGAAAAAAACTAGCAAGAACTTGCATCCAAGGCACGAACTTGGACGCCATGATTTCGGATGTTGGTTGTGGGTTAGGAAGCTGTTCTAGTCAAAGACACACAGCAGAAGAAATACATCATGTTAATAAGCAGCGCGGAAAGAATCCGTAGCGGTTAGATTTTTTTTTAAATTGTAGGGATCATCAGATCAGGCAACTCCAAGGCCACAATATGAAAAATGACGTGAATCGGGAAGGTGGATCTTTTCCTGCGCCGAACAAGCCTCGGTATTTTGCCTCAAACCCGGTCGTGGAAAACGAGCAAGGGTGTTGACAGACTGGGAGGGTGTGGGACAGGGGTCCACTACTACCCATCGCCACCTGTAAGAACAGAGTGATATATCTATTGAGTTGCAGAATGCCCTTCGATCCTACTTGTATCAATATCTTCAATAATCTGTACACTCGTTCATACTTCACACCATTCATCAAGTATGCCTTTATTGCTGGGGGACTTTCCCCATACCACAATTGCTGATGGCTTGCTTACTACCTCCCCTCCTCATATCGATGCTATCAAGGTATCTCAAAGCATCTTAAGCATCATCTTCAAGTATAGATGTCCGCTTCCAAAAGGCACACCGGACCGTAGCGATGAGGGCGCGCTCACCTTCCTTGGCATTATCTACCGTGCCGTGAAGATGAACCAGCCAGTGCGCATGGTTTTGCCGGCTTTCCCTTTCAAGAGCCCAAACTCTACATATAAGGTACTGGGAAACACTCCAGATAAGGCGGAAGATGTGGCTTTGGCACATCTCAATGGCATGTGTGCAGCTATTGAAAAAGTGTACAGCCCAGGGTCTCGGCTACTCATTGTTTCAGATGGTCTAGTCTACAACGGTATGGTCTCTCTTCCCCAGCTACTGCTTTCAAAAGTGTATTCACAATTATAGATCTTCTTGGTGTTCCGGATCCAGCAGTATGGAATTATGGCCAGAAACTCCGTGCCCTTACCAAAGCCCACAATTACCACAACATTGAGTTCGCGTGCCTCAAAGACCTCCTCTCCTTGGACTATGATCCCGATGATTTGGATGACATGTCATATGCAGCAGCTGCCTCATCGATCCGCTTCACCCTCATGAGGCGCTACGGGCCCCCTGGCTGGGACGAAGTGAAGAACGAGTCATATGTTAAGGGAAACGAGAACAAGCGCTTGACATACTGTGGGTATCTGAAATTTCTTGAGCTGGACCTCGCATCGCTCTATCCGATCGGAGAAGGTAGATCCAAGAGCAAGTTCAAGAAAGGAGCTGAGAAGATTGCGAAGAGCATGCTGAAACGAGGTGAAGCGTTTGCCCGGGCCGTACGTGAGAACTTCAGTGATCATGTCAGGCTTTCCATTCATCCTTCCAATGGCGTGGATAAAATCAGCATCAACATTCTACCTGTCCCAAATACAGTAACACCATGGCATAGTTGCGTTGGCTTCAAGCTTGATGGCACTGTAATAGCTGGCCATCGCTCCATGTTTGAGGGGATGAGAGATATGGAATTAATACATGAGGACGGTCAACCATCATATTTCCGCGAAAAATCGGATTTGTACGATTGGGCATCAAAGCCAGTCACCTTTGAGCCCTTGTATCCATGTGGTCTCCTGATTCGGCCTGCAAACGGACGGAAGTCATTGACAATTGAAGACATCAACAGCTCGAAAGCCCGCGCACTAGCAGAGAGAAACTCACCAATTATTCTTCGCGGATTTTCCAAGACAAAAGATCGAGAGCGATTTGTTGCAAAGTCTTACGAGCTGGGAGAGCCAACTGCTTGGAAGTTCGGACTTGTCCTTGAAGTGAAGGATCGTGGGTCAGACGGCCAGGGATTGAACAATGTGTTGAGTCAGGAATGGATGCCATTTCATTTCGATGGCATGTTCAAGACGGAGAAGAAGAGGAAAGAAGACGACGGAAGCGAATATTTGGTGCCCAACCCACCACGGTTCCAGCTCTTTACTGCTGTCACGCCTAGTCCCAAGAATACTGGATTCACACTCTTCGCAAACTCAAGGCTCCTATTCCAACATCTTCCCGCCCATATTTCCGTGGAGCAGCTCCAGTCGCTGACGTGGACTGTTAGCACTTCATCATTTGACCAGTCAAAGATCTACAATATGCCGTTGATTGCAACTCATCCCTCAACCGGCCAGCTATGCCTGAGGTATCACGAGCGATGGCCGCAAGAAAAGACACGATTCAACCCAACCTTTGTTGAGATCGAGAATGGCGATCAAGCTATTTGCGATACGATAGAAGAACTGTTGCATGACCGTCGTGTTTGTTATTGGCATACATGGGAAGAAGGTGATGTACTTGTGAATGACAATGTATCGATGCTGCATACAAGGAGCAGTTTTGAGGCTGGGGTTAATCGAGAGCTATGGCGTATCCATTTCGATTAACACTGTACAGTGCATGGAGCGTTTCATAGGCATTGACTAGTCAATGTGTGGGTGACATGGTTTTACTGTATATTTATTTCTCCTGATGAATCGATTCATCGTACTGCTGTTAATTGATGCGAAGGCCAGTACGGAAAAATAAGTGCTGAGGCAACAAACACTATCGCGGCAGACGCTACGTTACTGATACCAATGTCTTAAAGCCTGACACTATCGAGACAAAGTAAAAATCAATGCCCCCTGATGCTCACTCTCCCTGTGGAAAGCCTGCGATATCCTGCGATATAGCTTCGAAGATGTAGGTTTTGGGCCGGGTTAAGTCCTGAACTGACATCAAACGTACTTCGAAATATTCCGCCTAAGTTCTGAATACCGCTTCCACTCTACGAGCATACTGTCTGATAAAAATATCGAGTTTTGACAGGTTATCTCAAGTGCGTTGAGCAAGTAACTTCTCATTCCATCAGCGCCGCGCTCTCGACATTCCTGGATGTCTGACACTAAAGCGTACGAAGTCTTCGCGTATCAAACCTTAATTTCTGAAAGAATGTTCAATCCGTAGAGAAAGCGCGAGCGTCCTCCGCTTCGATATTAGTGATTCAGTTGAACAAAGTTGGACTAGACCCAACCACCAACAACGTTACAGACGCACCACTCAACTTCCAATGGGAAGACACCGAACCTATCCGAATCCCATACCCCAGTAAGGTGCATTGATAAATAGGCCTACAATTTAGGTAGAGACAGTATCCTGATTTGGGCTCGAATCAACTTCCATACAATCAGCGCACCCTTTTCCTTCGAGATATTCACGGATCGTGTACCAAATTTGAAATACCTTAAAATAGGGCACATCGCATGAAAGAGACGTGTCAGAGGTCGGGGGCAAAGTGCGCGTCTGAATTTATGGCATCGGTTACTGCTTTTCAATGGGATAGTCTTCGAAGCCTGCGACTTTGGCAAATTTGGGCGTGGTAGACTTAAGATCTTCAATGCACAAAGACTCAATCCACAGAGACTTGAATCTAAGTTTCCACGCCCGAAAAATAGAGAGGGTTTATTTTGGTGCCTGGTCAACGACCCCTGTGGGAAGCACTAGGGCAAGGGTTAAATCTAGCACCCCGCGGAACCTGCTATCCATCCATAACAAAACTGCCAGGGTCCCGATGAGGATTGGCTCGGACAATTTTGAATCTTGTCACAAGAAAAAGCTACAATTTCAGCATTGTAAAGGTACCGATCTGACGGGTTGGTAGCGATCCCACTTGATGCACGCGGAGCACCGCGCAAGTAAGCACGCTCGATTGGAAATCCGCGCCTATGAGTGTATCATATTCCTGTTGAGGAAACTAGGGCGGAATTGGGCGGTACCGATTTGTCTTGGTAGTAGTAGTCACTGACGACCATTACTGCCATGGTACTTCACAGGTCAACCTTCAGATGTAGAACCGTAGAAGTTGAAGGAGCTGGGAAAACTTGGGGAACTCAGCTGCCCAGGTCGGTTAGGAGAAATTAAGTTTGGGCGTGGCGCCACCAGTAATGATCCGTGGGCCTTAGAACTCCCAAGCGTTTTCCGGGGATGCTGATGGTGACGATCCCCCAAGAAATGCGAAGGCGAATCTGGAATTCGCGTAAGTTGGTAAGCAGGAACGCCCAACAAGGCTTTTAGCGAATAGCAATACAAGGTGGAAAAGAATCATGCTCGGG
The DNA here is from genome assembly GCA_028476805.1 of Acrocalymma vagum. Lineage (NCBI taxonomy): Eukaryota > Fungi > Ascomycota > Dothideomycetes > Pleosporales > Acrocalymmaceae > Acrocalymma > Acrocalymma vagum. The sequence continues at coordinate 52,005 of JAQGEP010000101.1, read as the reverse complement.
GTTGTACTTTGAATTCCTCCAAAGAAGGAAAAATCGGGCTTCTCGCTCATGAAGGGAGATAAAGAAAGGATCCTCTCTTCCGCACAAAACCTCATACAGGCTGATCATAGAATTATGCCCCCTGCTTTCAGGAGACTCGCTTCTAAAAGCTAGGAGCTGAAGGTTGGTCATAACCCATGAGCCCAAAATTGGGAGCAGCCCCGAAAAGCTTTACGTTTGAAAGCAGGGTTTTCTGGGGTCAGGGTACCGTTGGCTTATCTTGATCGCTACCCCAGAGTCGACAGCCAATGTCACACAGATGTGGCACTTATGACGAAGCAGAGGGCGTTCGAACGAACTGCTCGTGGTAAGGTTGAAACACAATTATCCGAGCTTGGGCCTCTAGTGCCATTTGTCTTCCTCAGCTAACGGTCCTTGCTCAAGCCACCTCCTTCAGGGCGGGATCTCTATCATCCCATTATGATTCGGAACGCAAACCGAAGAACACTGATTGGAGGCTACCATCGCCGCTAGGTCGGCCTGCGAAGCGATGTGCATTTGGCTGGGGAAAAGACGACTCGTGGATTCCGGGACCCTGCCTGTGCCGGAGAGGAAGACAGAACTCATAGGTTCTTTTTGAAACTGAGGTGATAGGAGGTAAGCGCAGTGTTGTTGTGTGGATGGAATAGCTGTCAAGTCGTTGCTGACTGGGTCACATCTTGTAGGTGAACAAAAAGGTGGAATCCCACACCGTTCTAGCATCAAGCCATATGTGATTTGCTCTGCTACGCCCTCGTTGGGCGCATGAGGATTGAAGGAAGTCTCCTGATCCGGATCAGATGGATAGAGGTGCGGTGACAGATGTACGGGTGCATAGTGGCTGCTTGTCCTGCAGCCACAAAGTATCGTCCCGTGTCCCTGGACTCAGCCAAACTCAAATGTTGGAAACTTTGCCATAAATTTTCTAGAATCATGCCAGATTACTATCAGCCATCGAGTCAGTTACTGCGGCCCGTACTCGCCGTAATCCCATCTTCCACAGGGGCGCAAGGCGGAAGGCTGAGAACCTAAACAGCAGCGTTCTACGGAGGAGCAAGCCAAGTATTGATATTTTCTAGCTCTAAGTTTTGGTCGCCTCGTGGCACGGGATGGAGTATTCCGAAATGGGGGCGGGCTGAGACTGGTGTCTTTAGTTCATGGAAGTGTGTCTTAAAACATAAAGGTCCCAGGTAGATCCCCCACAAGTGACTTGTCCAACTTTAACACCGGAAATATGGAGGAAAAACGGTCTCTGGGTCTGACTCCCCGTGGGGGCCTGGTGGCCGCCTGTGCGATCACCACTGTTTGTCTAGCAGGTCTTTTTGTTATTCTACGCTTCATCGCGCGCACTCGAATGCTCCATATTCTGGGGCGTGACGATTGGTGTATTCTCGTTTCTCTGGTAGGTCGCAGACATGATCGCTCTAATAAATGCCTAAATTAACTATTTTTTCAAGTTATTTTCTGTTGGAAATAGCATTGGGATGGTGGTCCGTAAGTTGTTAGCTGCACTTTTCCGAGTCTTCCTGGGCTAACATTGTGCAGAGACTGAGAATGGACTTGGTCAACATATTGACTCAATTTCCCCTGAGCAACTGACTAGATTCCTAAAGGTATGCGTTATTTATCAGAAGATGACAAGACTCGAGATGAGAACCAGTTCAAACCAAATTACTCACCCAACCAAGGCTTCCTACGTCACCATCCCATCGTATAACATCAGCCTCACATTCGCCAAAATCTCCGTTCTTTTCCAGTACCTCAGGATCTTCACCACTAGTAATGTCACGCGGATCTGCTATGCGCAACTGGCCATTGTCATCATCTACGGTCTCTGGGCGACTTTATCCTCGATCTTCTTCTGCACCCCAGTCGCCTCATTCTGGGACTTGAGCATCAAAGGATCATGCCTACCAAAGGGGGTGGTTTGGTTTGTAAATGCGGGAGTCAACATTGCAACTGACGTTATGATTGTATTGATCCCAGCGCCCTTGATCAGGCGGCTTCAACTCACGACAAGGCAAAAGATTGGTCTCTATTTGGTCTTCATGGTTGGGTTCTTGTAAGCCTTTTGCCTTTCATCTTCTGCAGAAAATCCTTTCTAACTTCATGTGTCTTTAATTTGTAGCATTTGCATTGTCTCAATCTTGCGACTATATAGCCTATACCTTGCCACTATAACTACGGATCCGACGTATGAGAATATTGGAGTCGCCAATTGGTCTTGTATCGAACTTAACACCGCTATTCTCTGCGCCTGCCTGCCGACTTTGAGGCCTTTGCTTACACGGGTCATCCCATCTCTCATCTCAAGTAGCCACGGTCGCACCAATTACTACGCAGCCGGCAGCGGTATCAATGCACAACGAACAGGCAACAAATCATTCGCCACATCAGGATTGAACCGCACGACAAAGCAGAAGACAGTCGTAGATTCCGCAAGCGAAACCGCCATTGTGAACTGCTCAGATGACTTCCCATTGGCTGATTTGGACGGTGAAGATGCACATACCATCAAGGGTGGTATTGATAATGAGGTCCATATCTCTATGACGCAGGATAATCGCGTTGTTAAAGATGAGGTGGCATAGGTGAATGGGTATGGGCGGATATCTCCTTAATTAGCGATGCAACCATGATATTAGAAGATAGTTTCAGTTCGCTGGCTCCTGAAAGAAAATTGGGATCTACCATACATTTGAATTTTTTCTTTTGTACTCTGTGAGGCGCTGCGTAGATAGGCAGAGCAATCATCAGTGCGGCTAGGCAAATCCATGTGGGCGTGGTTTCGACCTACCCTTTCAAAAGTCGAAATTCAGCGCAATGCGAAAAACCACTTGGTCGACAGTTTTAGCAGGCTCAGCTGATTAAGAGATCTCCTCACCAGCATCCACGATCTTTGCGCCTCTGATTCGGACCCCTCCGCCTCCAAGCACACCGCGCCAGCAGCATCCCTGCAACGATCTGGAACTCTTAAGTCTTTTGGCCTTTCTTCAAAGAGAATAACTTTGAAGGAATGTGCGCAGTATACGAAGCGGTGGTTACTAGCTGTTGTGGAAGAGTAACCAATCATTACGAAGTACCTGATTCATGAGATAAATCATGTCATCTCGAAAGAAGTTGGCGCAGTCCAGACTCAGCCTGGGAGACCTGGGCGTGGTTCATTACTATGGCGCTGGCGGATTTGGTTTTCAGGCTAGAAGTGGATATGACCGAAAACTGTTTAAGGACTAAAACTTCGTTGTGGGAGTTGAAAACATTGGATATTAGCAGCTAACCATTTTTTACTTTCCAATGGCAATGGTAAGATATCAGTGAGTTTGACGGACATCTTGCTTATAATTGTAGAATGAGAAGAGAAGTTCGTGGTGTACTTTGAAAACTAGTATTGGTGAATCACTCTCCTAAGCTAAAGGCTCCTTCAGGCTCCGTCCCATCCCAGCCACGAGAGCTGTGGCAAACGGGATATTTCTTCTGACATTGAGATAATGCTACAACAAGAGAAGGATAGAATGCAATTGTCCTTCCCATCTATCTAGGTGGGATTATCTATGCTATCGCCTGCAGATCCAAGGAAGCAAAATGGTCAATACCGGAGTTTGAGGTAGTTGACTTCACTAGAATGGCAGTTCTACTCTCGTCAAAGATATGAAGGGAGCAGAGACATTGAAGCAAATGCACAGTCATGGGCAGCATAAACGCGGCTGTATGTAAGTGTGAAGTTTAACGTAGGTAGGGAGAGCAATGGCACAGAATTGGGAGAACAGTTCAAGTATCGTTTGCGGTGTCCATTGGTTCGGCTTCTCCGGCTCCGAACAAATATAAGCGGAAACTATGGTTCTTGGGCAACCAGGCTTGCTAGCATCATTGCATCGCGATATCGCGACCCGCGGGCTCCGCAGACACACCAAAGCCCTACATAGATTCCTTTTCTGCGGAAGCTTGATCTCAGATTGGTAAGAAATTATTTTGTAAGCGCAGATTGCTTTGAAATCAGGCTATGTAGATAGCTTAGTTCAATAGCCCTTTGTATTCGAAATAGCTATATAAAGATGCGAGCGTGTTGTCGGCCCTTAAACCGCTAGAAAGAAGTTCATCCATACTGCTCCACCTTTTTTCTTTATCATTCACCGGTATTTTTACGCATCTTATATCATGCCGACCATTGCAATTGCTGGGGGAACAGGAGGCATTGGAAGGACCTTAGTTGAGGAACTGGTAAATCAGGGCAGACATCAGGTGTTGGTACTAAGTCGAAAAGTATCATGCCCTCCTAATCGTCTAGGTCACGTCTAACGGAGGGTTGCATAGGCAGACTCCATCCCTGGAATCTCTGTTCCTGTTATTGCCGTGGACTACAATGAACCTGGCCCACTTGCAGCTATTCTGGATCAGTACAAGGTCGACGTAGTTGTATCTACCATTATACTCATATCGGATGCTTCGAGTCAATCGCAATTGAATCTTATCACAGCTGCTTCTCAATCGAACACTGTAAAGAGATTCATTCCAAGTGAATATGGGACCCACAACAAACCGGAGTATGTGAAGTCTTCTTTTCCCAAATTCCAATACACTAATCAAACTCAAGGCTTGTTTCTCAATATCCCACGATGAAATGGTGGGTTGATGCTGCTAATGCACTCCGTGCCTCCAGGCTGGAATATACTCTGGTTCTCATTGGTTTTATCATGGACTATTACGGCCTTCCACACGTGAAAAGCAACATGCACGCTTTCAGATGGATTCTAGATTTTGACAATAAAAGAGCTATAATTCCTGGGGACGGCACCGCGAAAATATCGTTTTTATTCTCCACGGATGTTGCCAAATACATTGCTGCATTGCTGGATTTGGACAATTGGCCTGAGTTTAGTCGGTTTGAGGGTAGCACCCTTACACCGAAAGAGATGGTGGAAGCTGCTGAGACGATCACAGGTGAGCCCAATTGTCATGCAAGAACCTAATAGGTTAGCTAAGTCAGCTGTGGGTAGGCGCAAAGTGGAGAGTAGATTACGATTCAGTCGAGGATATCGCTAAAAGGGAAGTGACGTTCTTTAAACAGCCTAAGGATACATACGAAAATGTTTCTGATGAAGAGATACGCACACTGGTAGTATGGTTTGATGAGTATGCTGTTAAAGGCATGTTCGACTTTTCTGAGAAAGACACTATGAACGAAAAGTTTCCAGATATTAAGCCAATTCAGTTTCTGGAGCTGATTGAGGCTGCCTGGGGTAAAATATCCCTTACATGACTAAGAGAACATGAAAGATTCGCCCACATCTTTCCTAGGGATAGATTATTAGGAATAGTCAAGCGTTAGGATTTCTCTACTTAACTGTGGTTATTGCCATGCTTTCTGATACTTCGACATTGTGCCAGCCTACTTTTGTGCAGCCCTCTTCGGCGCCATGGCGGTGATGGCGGGCATCTTTTCTCTCGAGCCCGCATGAGGTCATAGTCTCTGATCGCATCTAAGTAGCATCCCAATCAGTTGGTGCACGAGTTAAAGTATAACAGGCCATGCTATTTATTGATCAATATGCATATCGGGTACATGTCCCGACGCTAAGAGCCAACCAACTTTCACAGCGTCGCTAAGCAAAATGGAGGACTCCATCGATCGTCCAATCTCAGCACCTATTTCATCATCTGCAAGACTAAGGAGGTAATATTGCCATCTTCTGTGTTCCGCTTCTGTCTGCCTTTGTCTTCTGCTTTTGCAAATTCCGCGTAGCCTCTAAGTGTCGTCATGACATTATTTTTTCAAAAGTGGATTGTTTGACTCAGATAAAGCTCAGCATGCGCCCTTCCGCTGTACACGTCGTTTGTATTTATTCCTTCGGTCCTTTTCTTGCCTCTCATCTTGATGCTGAATGTGCCGTGGTTCTAAGACATCCCGGTTGTGTGAGAACGCTTGTTGGCGACAGAAGAAAACCTTGTGTCAATAATTATAGAATGATTTATGCAAGTTTCCATAAAATATGATCCCGGCGCCTCTGGTAGATGGAATGTTCAAGCCGGCAAGCTTTATACAAGTATACTCAACTGCTTGTGAATATCAATTGTAACTCACATATGCGGCACAGCACAAAGAGCCCAGGCCCCTACAGGAATAACGAGCCCTCTGGCTATTCATTGTGAAACAAAACAGCATCGAATGATAACCCCACTTTTTCCTATGACACGGCCCTCATCCCGCTGTCGCTGGCATGAACAGAGTACGACATAAAGATACAGCCCTGTGCATTCAGGTACAAATTTCCGTACTAGATTCTGCTCGCTAATTTGTTCAACCCAAGTCAATAATAGTAATGTTTCCACTTTAAAATATAAAATGCAATGCACGAGGTCGGTCCGAACCTTCCCAATGCAGATCCATGCCATGGGCCTGATTGATGCATACCTGCTTCGAACAACCTGATTTTGTGTGTTTATGATTTCTTTTCATGCAGGGCTATTGGCAGGCTCGTGCCGACTACCAGTAAGACGTTTGTGATTCAGCCAATCATACGAATGTCTAGGGTGATGCTGGATGTTCTTCAGCTCTGTTTGGTGATCGAACTTGCCTCTAAGCGCGTGCAAAACCAAAATGGTGTATTGTTAATTTATCACCCAATCGGCCTTGGCTTAGCCTTTTCGGCGAGATTGTCCCCAAAACTGAGCGAGCTTTGACTATTGGCTCTTGAAAAATCGTACGTACATAGTTTGACGCAGAGAGGTTTTTTAGTCTACTTTTGTTTTACTAAATCAGTGTCTTAGGTAAGAAATTAAGGAGCTAGTCACTTGAGGATGATTGAGTTGATCTTAGTTCTCAGTCTTACTCATAATTTGATGGTATTCGGTTTGCCTTGCTCTGCCGTTTGCCTTATGTGACATATTGGCATTTGCAGGTGCTTCTTTTAAAGACAACCCCAATACTGTAAATGCCTTTGGCTCATTTTTTCTAATTTGTTGTAGCCTCACCTAGATTTAACCAATTCTGTTTCTTCCATAACGAAAAATGGAGGCTGAAATGATACCGTACGATCTCGGCAGAAATTCCTCGCTCGAATCGTGGAGTTTACCTACAACCGGACCGAGCATAATGGCCAAGGCTTAAAACTCGCAGCAACCCCAGATTTCGGACTCTCCAACAAATACAGCCATTCAGAATGCCTTGAAGGAAGGAACAACGTTTATCCGCCTAGACCGAGTGTCAACAAATATAGAAAAGACTGCGGGGAGCGGAGCAATGATACTGAAGCAGGGCCCGAGGCCCCTCCTAGCTCCTTTGGCTGGTGGTGGGAAGTATGGTGTGCTACCCTCAGCTTGACTTGCACAATCTTTATCATTGCAATCCTTTGCATTGTAGATGGCAAGCCGTTACATGGTTGGGGTCTCTCGTTCATCCAGCCAAACTCGCTCGTAGCCATCTTCTCCACAGTCGCGAAATCAGCTCTTCTTGTTCCTCTCGCGGAATGTCTCGGTCAGCTAAAATGGTCATACTTCCAAAAGAAGAATGAAAAAAGGAATTTAGATCATTTACGAGTCTTTGACGAGGCTAGCCGAGGACCCTGGGGCTCCCTTCAACTTATACGGAAAACGCGAGCAGCACCGTCACTTGGCGTACTAGGAGCTCTCCTAACGATCATGATGCTCTGCTTTGAACCTTTTACACAACAAGTTATCCAATATACTACACAGCATAGTCAACAACTCTTTTCGAATGGTACAGTCGCTCGATTGCTTGGAAAGATCAAAACATTACCCCTCGTGTTCGAGAGGATTTAGAGGAATGTATGTGTCACCTCATTGATCGTTAAGTATATTGAAGTTCATTTCGAGTAGTTACCAATTTGTTGATAGTGGGTGCAAGTGGTATTCATCGCGGTTCAGCAATGGATATATTAGCAACCACATTCTGCCCGACAACGGACTGTCGACTTCCCTACTACCACTCACTTGGTGTATGTGCTCGATGCAATAACCAGGCTATCTCAAACAAAGAATTTGACTTCTGTGACTACGGGTTCAGGTAATACACCCCTCGCCCTGACGAATTTATGCCTCGATACGAGGAGCCTGAAATTTTCTCCAATCGGCAAAATTTCAGTGATCGCCTTAAGGAGATATCCGAAACGGCTTCAGACAGTCCTAGAAGGATGCAAATACAAGTTTTCTGCGAGAAAAGAGATGCTGGATTTCCGCCGCTGCAATTACTAATTGATGCGGACCACCTTGTTGGTCAAAGGATCGATCTAAGCCAATGGAATATGAATACCAAACTTGTGAGCGGCTACCATCGAGGTACCCTAGTTGCTGGAAACACACCAACAAAATTTGAATTCTGTTCATATAGCGACCCAAGCTGGACTTCAGAATTAACGAACCGAGATAAACATGACAGCTGGGCGTTTATACTTCGATACGATGGACCTTTTGAACTCCCAGTTGGGCCGTTTTCGACAAGTATATTGAATGGTACATGCTTCAACGCGAACACAGATTTCAGATTATATGATGATCTCTCAAACATTGGTCGGATCAGTGGCACTGTTACACGTTGCCAACTTGAGTATTGCGCCCAGAAACATCAGAATTTTAAAGTCAATATCGGGGGCAGACGGGCTAGCTCTACGATCACAACGCCGCTTACACTAAAAGAGGCCTATAACTCATCTAACACCACATGGAACTTCTCTTTCACAGCGAAAGATGTTCTCAATCAAGACTTCACGATTATTCGTGAAGCATATGGACTCTCAAAATCCATGATAATGTCACCCTCACCCTTTGGTAAATTGTTTAAAGATTGCCTCTATGAGTCTCAGCACCAATTCGATTTAAAGCGGTTAGGGAGTTGGCCAGCACTTTTTGATGAATTCGCCGACCTCCTTACTCAAAGCATCCAGAGCACTTACAACCCACTTGCTCAAAATCTTACCCTAGAGGCGTACGGGCCAGTGACTTTTGTTAACGTTCGATGGCCTTGGATGCTTGTGCCGCTTTCATTAGTAGCTCTCTCAATTGTGATTTTATGTCTTACCATGTTTGAAAGTCGGAAAATATTGTACCTGTTCAAGACATCCATCTTGGCAGTCATGGCATGTGGGGGAGATGTGTGGCGGGATGAGTTCATGAAACTTTGTCCTGGAGATGGGAGTGGAAGAATGACATATCGTCACTTGGAGAAAAAGGCAAAGGATTTGACGGCTACATTTACCTGGGATGACCAGGGGCAACTGAAGATGAAGAAGGAATAATGTAGACGTCAATCTCTCATGCCAAATCTAAATATGGGAAGACAAGGCGAAAATGGTGAACTTAGACCTTGTGCTATAGTTAATCTATCTGTTGCGGGGCCTTAGAAAGTCATAGGTCCCTTTTTAAGGGTGCTGTAGAGAAGTTGCGCCCACGATTGATCCTACATCGTATTTCAGCTCCAATTATTGGTAGACATCCCGAAGTCTTACTTTGGCGGTAGGGGCATTGGCCTAAGTGAATTCGATTGACATGGCTAGAATGCGTCTTCTATTGAGGGACCAATTACTCGACAGAAAGGAGAAATGTTGCAGGGCAAAGGGTGAAGGACCAGGAGGGGTAGCCTTCTAAAAGGTGCCGACTGCTAAATTGATTCTCTATTCATTTAGTATGCGATAAGTGAATTCCATACATATTTCTCTAGCATCTCCCCAAAATTCAACGACCTGCTAATAATATTAAGTTGGGGTAGAGTGGCTTCAAAGGTATCTAGTTCATTCATATAGAAAATCATACAAGTATCTTTGAGAAAAGATGTCATTGTCTAGTAGATCGATGCTATGCCATGCTCTGATTTTATATCAGATCAGGAAAGGCTTATTGGACATAAGATTTTGTAGATATGGTGTGGACTGATCTAAACGGTACTTTCGTTGAAACAAAGGACGTGTAATGAGCAAATAAAGTTCAAGGATGCAAACACTGAAGAATCGTGATTCTTTGAAAGTCTCCCCTCGGAGCATTTAGGCTTCTTTGATACGACTGAAAACTAGCAAATGATCGTTACCAAAGGCTCTTTGAGTGTCATATCGTGGGGGATACAAGCCCAGCACACTTTCTCTCTTACAATTAGAACAGGTCTTCTTTTCTGAATTGACACTGCAGCAGTTGCTAGACGTGCCGACCAGTTCCCTTTGCACCTTACTATCGACGGCGTTTCGGGTGCATCGAGCAATTCTGCCCAGCAATCGATAGCAGTGACTGTCCCAATTGTGATGTTACTAGCTTCTTCTAGGGTATGTTCGCATTGTTCTTCAAGCCGCTTGACATAGTTAGTACTTCGGTAAAGTGAACCAAGGATGTCTAAGTCCGCCACCCACACACCCCTCTCATAAGCTCCCACGACCGCCTCAAGGAAGTAGGCTTCTTTGTCTCTTAGACCATATCGACCCGTATCTAATGGAAGCTCATAGCCTGTAAATGAAAGGTGTAAAGATGTTTCCGGGAAGTTGTTCTCAAATTTGCCATTGAATTCGTTATGCTGCACACTTCGCCAGCTATCATATTCTGGCTCCTTTACGATTGCGCCGTTCGGAGATATCAGGAATGCGATCCCCTTCTTGCCAATGTTGCCGACGGAGCGACGGATCATATGCGATGAAGGGAGTGTGAAAGGGTCGGACGAGAGAAAAGATGTTGTGTAAAGCGAACTGCCAACGGAGATGGCCATGACCTGTTTGAGGGATGCCGGCTTGATATTTAAATATCCAGACTCGCATGTCGCTATGCAGGAAAGAGCTCGAGCGTATGAAAGATCCTCATCAGTTGATATGGCCCAGTGATAATCTTTAACGACATTCTTCGTTATGGATAGTTCTACGCGAGCATCCGGTAAACCCAAATAAACCTCTGCAGCAAAACCCAAGGCTTGCAAAGACGGAATCCAGGCTTTTGAGAGGTTGTTCCACAAAGACTCAAACCCGTTCGTACCTTTGAAATATTGTTGTATAGCATCAGAAGATATATTCTGTTCCTCCAATACTTCGGTGACCTCTTCCAGGGATATATCAAGCGAGTGCAGAACATTCCTCGACTTTACGGTTACTTGATGTGGAGCGTATATTCCGACGCCACCAGGTTCTGCAAAGACTTGAACATAACGCTGACCGAGCTTATTCCAATATGAAGCTGCCTGAATATACCACATATACAAGCAGTGATTGGCAGAGAGAGGAGACATGCAGTCCCAGGCCGGAGCAGTGCCTTTTTTTACACGCTTCTTACTCGCTGGAAAAACCCCTTCACTAATTTCTGAAGTCTTTCTTTGTGCGTGATTGCTGTGTGTACTTCCAATGGGATGTTCGAGGCGTTGCGGCCCGTCTTCAGGAGGTGTTACCTGCGTTTGCCACTTCAAATTTTTGTAAGCCGGATTAGAATCTAGCTCACGCTTAATAATTCTTGACATCATTTCTTTCTCTCTTTCCACATTGCTGGTCAACACCAGAGATCTGAGTAGTGAAATACCGAAGAATCTCTGAGGCCCACTCGGAAGAACTTCCTTATTGACGGGATTGTTAACGGTGATTTTTCCTGGGATAGCTTTCTTAGACTCGCGTACTCCTAAATCACCCTCTTCATTCGCTCTCCGAGTTGGAAAATGGTCATCCACAATGACATCCACAGCGTTAGCAGTAGAGAGAGCTGGCGATTTCGGAAGCTCATATCCCTGAAGTAATGCTGCCGAGGATTTTTCGAAATGGCTTTGCGGCCATGAAATGTAGATATCAAACATGTCAATTTTCCGCGTGGACGCTGTTCCATACGCAAACTGGTCAACCTGCGGAAAAAGAAATCCGCACGTTTCATTCGTTTCTAATTCCAACTGAGCCTTTCGCATTACAGCAAGGTTTCCAATTCGCTCGTACTTCAGATCAGGGTTTTGCCTTATCTTGCTCAACCACCGTCGATGGCATTTTCTGCCTTCCTTATCACTGTATAATGGGACTATACTCGCCCATTCCTCGCTTGGGGTACTTTCGATATCCTCCCAGCCTCGATGTACGTTATTGTGACGTGATAGCGTTCCATTCTTGAGGTCGGATTTAAGTTGAACAAACTGGTTATCGTTTACCGGGTAAAGGATCATGTTTGGCTCAAGAGCACTTGTATTGAATTCCGCGCTCTTCAATTCTGGTCTTCTTTTTTGAGCATCAAACCATCCCCGCAGTTGCGCAATCTTACTTTCGGCGTCTTTGAGAATTCCGATGAAAGCTTCCGGCCTCGTGAGGCCGAACGCTTTCGGGATGGTATCTGCACTTTGATCAAGAAATTGCGCGCACCGTCTTCTGCCAAATGAAACGAGACGATCGGCATCCTCCCTGGATTTGCCTGTTGATTTTAAGTAGCTAGATGCCACACCAAACAGCAAATTAAGCCAATTAGGAGGCTCTTGTTGGCCAAGCACTTTTTGAAGTGCTAGCATGAACCTTGCACACAAAGTGGTCCCTTTGGTGTCTTTGACCCAGCCTTTGGTTACACATCCAAATGCGACTAACAGCAGTTGTTCCATTGTAACTCTGGATGATTCTTCGTTGATACATCCAATGGAGATCACCGGTGTTCCGTAATACTTAAGATAGGAAAGCGGTAAAGACCATGATATCCCTAGTTCATCGGATGCATTGGGGTTCTGGAGCCCTACGGTGACGACCCCTCCTTTGGCTATTAATGGATCGTTCTGCTTGATGCTCCGAGTATGGCTGAGGAGAACTTCAAGGTCCGGATATAGATGCCATGAAGATAAAGCCAATAAGACTTCACCGCTTTTAACAGCTTGCGGCACCCCCAAAACCGTCTTTTCCATGAATTCGAGCGCGACTCTCCAAATGCTTGTAACTGCTTCATAAATATCAGGACTGGACGGAAGATCGAGGCTTAGGTTATCCAGGATGAGTCTCGTTTGTGTCTGATTGCGGGAGAACGCAATATCGGCGCTTTCCAGCCAAGCCCTGCAAAGTTTTCGTTAGTAAAGATCGATAGGAACGTTCTATTGAGATTAGTCTTAAAGTGAAACCCTGACCTTGCACTAGCATCCCACTCTGAAAGCTGATCTCTGGTTATCTGTATCGCTGCTGCCGTGACCTCGTCGATACTAAAATTATCTCCCGAGAGCTTTTCCTGCAGCATCGCCTTTCGTCTTACCACCATTTCCGTCCAGATGGCGGTGGCTCGCCCTTTGAACACTCTAGACAGCATGCAAGCCAGTAGATGAATAGCCACAGCACCGTTTCCCGATGTTGCTGATGCCCATAATGAGGTTCCGTCGATTCCAACGTGTTCCTGAAATGGTCCGTCTAGAGGTGTTCCTCTCGGATTTACATTCGAGTTCTTTGCAATTTCTGTGGCGCGAATGCCGTATGCTCTGACTAGATTTGGGATTTGGGGGAGGCCGTCGCAGAACAAAAGAGCTAGCTTTCTTGCTACAGTGTGGACCTGTCCGTCTTCTGCTTCTTTTCTCCGTCTCGGCGATATGGCACGCCCAATTTCTTGATACTCTGGTGGTGGTATAAATTTGACAATGGAGAAATCAAGGTTGACATTTGCCAGAGCGGCAATGTTTTGGTTGTGTGCGGAAACCAATCCGAAGTGGAAGTCACTAGGTGCGGCCATGGCCGATAGCACAACGATCAGGCTGAAAGACACTGAAGGCCCCTCCACAGGGAAAGTCTCTCTATTCGATATTGTGCTTGGATATAGAATGCCACGTAATCCACGACGACAAGTGTCAATAGAAACAAGTTGTCAGCAACTGTTATAAGAATGTCGATGTCTTTCGCCGCTTGCCTGATCTCTGAGCCTTCACACCTAGCAGCTCTTGGCAGTTCAGCCTTGTCACTAGTAGCCACTTCGTCTGGAACGAATGGTAGCCCGGGTTTTTGTTTATGGCGCTTCAGCCGCACGATATATCTCACCGGAAGCCCAAGGCTGATACACCAGGCAAGCCGCTACACTCTGCGCCAGGAATGGCATTCTAAATTGATCAGGCAAGGTACACTAGGATCCCTTACCTTATCTTATCCCGGATATTTCTGATACCTGAAGGTTCCTCCGCGATACAATATCTAATTCTTATATAACCTGTTTTGTCTCGTTTCTAGATAATAATTCTAAGAAATCTGGGATTCTTCGCTCTTGCGCTAGGTAGCAGACAAATGTAAGTAAAATGTCGATTATGTTACACCTTTAGAAAACTCAATATTTATGGGCTATTACGCGCCTGCCCCGATCCCGATGGGTGTCAGCTGCTGTGACACCTATTATGGTCCGGGACCCCTACGGGAAGTGCTCGGCCCCTAACGGGGACTAGTCAGGTCCCGTGACCCACGGATATACCCCGAACCCCAAACCCTTGAGCTTCCCTCAAGGATTTGTCTCTCTATATGTCAATACAAGCCCATTACATCTCACGTGCTACACCTGTCCGCTAGTCATCCCTCACATATACACAAAGAGTATAGTATACAAAATACGCGTCGCGCTTATCGGAGCTTATCACGATCGATTTCTGGTGTTTGATAATGGACCTCGAACTAACACCTCTCTATTGGCCGATGATCTCCTTGGCAAATTGGCCCGTGAGGGGGCAAATGTCACGGTTCCGGGGATAAGAAGAATATGTCGTAGACAGAAACGGCTGTAGTGGCGCATTTCCCCACACTTTACAGGTGTAGGCTCGGACCAATCGCTCCTAATATGGAATGCGAGCAGCCCGTAGATAATTAACGGACCAGATGACCCGATTGGAATAGATTAAGTGGTATATACTGCTTCTCGATCGCATTCTGCAGTCGGCTTATGCAATCGGGTGCGCATTACGAATGCCTATTGTTAGCTGCTGACATGATGGAGGTATATCAAAATGCGTCAAACCTCAGCTCCAATCTCAGCTCTAGAAAGGACCCCTCTTCTACAATGAACATTTCTCCCAACATGAAGACCACCGCACCTCAAGCCCGTCTGGAACCTCCCATCGCCATCGTAGGCGGGGGTCTCGGTGGCCTTGCTCTTGCGATAGGACTTTTAAAAGATGGCGTCAACAACATTCACATCTATGAAGCTGCTCCCGGATTCTCTGAAATTGGAGCTGGTGTAGCTTTCGGTCCTAATTCAACAAAAGCGCTCCATCTCATCAATCCGGTACTGCTAGAAGGTTACAAAAAGCATGCCACATTCAACGAAGACCGAGACCGCACCGACACATTCATGTCCTTTAGATGGGGTATGAATGAGAGAAAAGAAGGGGGAAAAAAGGCTGGAGACTTGATGTGGCATTTAGAGGACAAGTGGAATCCAGACACTACGAGAAGTTTGGGGGTCAGGACAAGAAGTTGTATTCATAGGGCACGCCTACTTGATGAAATGGTTGCGTTATTGCCAGACGGCATAGCTAGCTTCCAAAAGAGTTTTCAAAGGCTAGAAGAGCAGGACGATGGTGCACTTAAACTATTTTTTGCTGATGGGACATCAGCATTGGCGAGCGCGCTTATAGGGTGTGATGGCGTCAAGAGCCAAGTGCGAGGGAATGTATGCGGTTCGGACGTCAAACCAAGTTATGTTGGCGAATACGCCTTTCGAGCCATGGTACCGAAAGCCGAGGCAGAGAAAGTCCTAGGAGCAGAGCTTGCACGTAATGGCCAGTTGTATTGCGGTTACGGCGCGAGTATCGTTACATACCCAGTCGAACACGGGGACTTTACTAATATGGTTGCGATATGGCATGAACCAGGCCAATCTTGGACCTGGGGAGAGGTAGAATGGACAGTTCCTGCTACCAAAGATGAATTTTTAGATCGATTCCAGGGGTGGTATGCTCCAGTTGTAGACCTCTTTGGGCGGCATCTGCAACTCTTGAAATGGGGACTGTTTGATATGCAGCATTCGGTCCCTTACAACAAGGGACGCATATGCTTGCTAGGGGATAGTGCTCATGCAACAACGCCACACCTCGGAGCCGGAGCAGGGATGGCTATGGAAGATGCATACACCTTGAGCCGGCTAGTTGCTTCTGTAAAGGACGTTTCTAGAATTGAGGATGCTTTCCGCGCCTTCGATTCAGTGAGGAGGCCCCGGACACAGCAACTAATCAAAAACAGCAGAGCTGCTGGCCTTGCTCTCGAATTCAACCTGCCAGGAGTTGTCGATGATGCAGCTGCGTCGAAGGAGTATTTTGAAGCATGGTACAAGTGGTTGTGGTATGAAGACTGGGAGTCGGAACTACAAGCCGCCAAGAGCCTTCTCTAAGAAGTCCCACCAGTCCCACGGTGCCAATTCAAAGTGCCGTCAACGGCCCGTCTTCTTGGGGTAGAAAATCGTATTTGTTTCTATCAGAAATTACTCTCTGTTTCGCTTTGTTTCGCTTAATATTAATCACTCGTATGACGCATATATTGTTCACAGCTGCTTATAAATGGAGTCAATTGCGTCATTTTGTTTTCCCCACCGCTACTACCAAACCACCCAGTGATATTAGTCGGTAGAAAAGTCAGGAAAATTCGATTTCAAATATTGCCGAGTTTCACCGGATAACATGCTGAGTTGGATGCCTTTGAGTCTAAGAAATCATTGTTTACAGCTCAGTTGTTACAATTCCAAACCATATGCCCACTGGCGAAGCAGCGTTACCAGTCAGCCACATATAGATCAAAACATTACGTTAAAGTCACGTCTGTTCAAGCCCCTAAAGCTGGGAAACATCCATCACAATAAAGACATCATGCAAGGTGAGCAGGCGGGCCGAAAGGTTGTATGCCCGTTGTGCAACGAGCAGAAGATCTGGTTCCTACTTAGCGTAGTAGATAGAATGTTTAATCGCTGCGAAGAGACGATGCGACACACTGGCCCCAAACCCGACCCCCTTTCTTACGCTGAAGACTACCTGTCAGACTGGATGAATGCCTCGATTACTCGAAGCCATGGATGGACTGAGAGCATGGGTCCGTTCACCCCGAGTTCTGGATGGGTTGACCAGACGATATATCCGAGCGATTTGGGTATTTCGGGCAATTTCATGAATGCGATGATATGTTTTGAGGGGGGCCGCTGTTACAACTAGCAAGGCTAAGAAAAGAACGTAGCCTATCGTTGAATGAAGCCCCGTAAGTATCATTGCATGGTATAAGAGCTCTGTCTATTGACAGACACAATGGGATGGTCAGAGTGCCTGCATTGCTTGTCATAAACCTTCTGTACGTATAAATAGTAATGCTAGTGTATGAGGCATGTATATATTAAATTATTTGAAAAGAGCTATATCTGTATCCGCTTGCGATCAGCATTCGATCTGATATTATCCTATAAGTTTGGCGTATGTTATCAGAGACCAAAGCCGACTGTCTGCCCTGACAATTGGTTGAGAGGGATGAACGCAATATCAAGTCTTGATCTGACATTTTCGGCAGTTACTTTGGCTTTCGCGAGGCTCTGATTTGGTAATTTGGACGCCGTGAATGATCTATGCCTCATGGTATTCATTTTGAGATTGTTGTATGTAGACTTGCTGGACACTCAATTAGCGGACACGTTCCAATGACCTCCAATCTGACAGCCAGTCGACTCACAGGCCAGAACATAGGCCCTTGCGCTACTTGATGAGAAAGGAAATAGGTTTATGGGCATAGGTGGAACCAGAAGCAATTGAGGGATTTTTTCAATGCACTGGTAAATGCCAAGTCTGTTTCTTTACTCGAAGTCTAAAGATGATAGCTCGGACCATGGAAGTGAAGCAAATAGTGGATCCCAATCGGACAAGCCAACTTCCATATCTGCCATCTCCAGTCCTATCCCATCCCATCCATTGACACTCCAGGCCTTGAACCGAAGCGTCTCCAGCCTCTTCCAAGTCGGGTCAGACTCTGTATAGAATGATTCAAATGACGATTCAATTACGCCACGCAGTTCAAAAGCTTCTGAGCTCTCTGGAAATGAGATCAAATCTTGAATAATAATACCACAAGCGTGAAAGATGTTGAAGTGGTTGAGCACCCAGCGATACGATACCAGCGAGGGATCTGTCATGCCTACTGTGAAATCTCGGATATACTTAATCGATGCATCCAATGCTTTGCTGCGAGAGGATCGAGGCCACTGAGGCGAGCGGAGGTATGGTTGGTGGAGGATGAACTTGAGCTTCCAACAGCAGCATGCCTGACTGATGACAATAAATTTTGCGCGTGAGTCTTGGGGGAGCTTGGTATGCGCGACTTCACTTTTACATATTCTTTCTACCTCAGCATCGAGGTTATTCAAGGTCCACTCTGTGGGTGTCTGTATTCCGTATATTCCCTCAAAGACCTTGCCAAGTGCCTCGTTGACCTGTATTACCGTGGAGAGTAGTATGCAGTCGGAGTTGTCTGTTCTCGAAAGAGGTTTAACGTCTGAATGCATGGGGTGCGTGATTGTCGGGAGTGCGTGAGCCAAAGAGTGGCCAACGTCTAACGAGTGTATAGACCACCAAATTACGCGCTGTGCGTCGGCTTCGTCCGCCGAGATAGAAAGCATGAGTGGGTCGCGATGAATACCAAGAAACTGTGCTGTTCTTATAAGAGTGCTGATGGGCGCAAGGCTTGAGTGCGCCGGGAATTCGGAAATGCTCTGAAGGGCGAGGAGGAAGGCTGCCCGAAGCATTTGCAGATTCGGCCGAGAGGGATAGCCTGCCTTGTCAAGAAGGTCTTGGGCTAAGTTCCTCCACCTGGTGTAGGTAGATATGATGCTCACATCTCCATAAACTGTCAATGAACATGAAGCTATGTAGCATATCGAGCTGACAAGGGCTGCGGACCCAGCGGGAGCGTTGGAAAAATGACCGTTTCGATGACCCTCCAAAGTTGCCATAACTGCAGCGATATCGACAATAGGATACCAGAGATGACAGTATTCTGCATACCAGCAAACAAGTCTATCAACCTCGGCCGGTAATACGTGCACATATATTTGGTGGAATCCATCAGCATCAGCATCAGCATCAGTATCGTGCGAAACGCATCTCGTGGAAGTTGTCGGACTGTAGTCGGCATTTCTCAAAGCTTGTTGACGATCCTGTCCATGACAATCTGGCTTTCTGTCCTCTAGAGCAAAGAACCAAGATGCACTGGAGTAATATCGCACTTGGGCGTCCGGGGCAGGCTTTAAGTGGCCAGCCTGGTTTGGCCAGATGGGCTGATCGCGACCTCGATGGACATGTTTCGTAGGCTTGATGCAGAGTTAGCCTCCTCGAGGGATTGAAGAGTCGATGAAAAATGACGAACCTTGGCTTGATCTACATAGACGCAAGATCGGTTGTTAGCCTCACACCTTTGACACCCAGGTTGACCTTTATCGCATTTGACCTTCGCTAGTCGGCAATGCTGGCAGGCCCTGACCTGGCGATTCCGCGGGAGCCGGTGACGGTCCAGGTTGATTCTTTGCATAGTACACAAGGAGGTAAAATTCAAAATGACTCGGTCGTCGGACACTATAAAGTGTAAGTAGGAGAAATATTTCTCTGACCAACGTCATCAGCTATTGACTACGGCCGAAAGACTTGCCAGTTCTGGTATGGTCGCCTTACCTTTACCGAGTGTCGGAGCTCAACTTAGTTTTACACAGCTGATCTAACTTGATATGGATATTCTTTCGTACGGCTTGACGGGATGCGATTCTATAAATCTGGCCTGGCTGTCCAAATCTCAGGATGTGCAGGTCAGAATCAATTCATTATATCCGATCATGAGTACAGACGCCTTCTTCAGAAACACGTCGCTAGGCTTTTGCCTCCGGACCGTCTCCGGTGGCCGCATCTTCCCGCACCCTGAAATCGCTGTAGATGCACTGGCTGCTCGATCAACTGAAGCATCTCCCCGACCTTCGAGCGAAAAAACACTCGACTCCGAAGCTCAAACACCTGGCGGTACCCAGCCAGGCCAAATCTTCGGCGGCACTCGAGCTTCAGAAGAAAACCAATACCTCGTCACATGGAATGGAGCCGATGATCCCGAAAACCCAACCAACTTCCCAACATGGGCCAAGCTTTTATTTGGCTTTCAAATTGGCTTAATGACCTTTATAGTCACTGTTGCTTCTTCAATTTATACTGGAGGCGTGACTGGAGTCATGGAAACTTTCAACTGTAGTCCTACAGTAGCGGCACTTGGTCTTACAACATTTGTTGCCGGTTACGGGCTTGGACCTGTTCTATGGGGCCCGCTATCCGAGATTCCTGCTGTTGGAAGAAATCTGGTCTATATTCCCTCATTGGTGGTCTTTGTAGCACTTCAGGTGCCCACCGCCCTGGCAGGAAACCTCGGCACATTTCTGTCTATGAGATTCCTAGGTGGTCTTATTGGAAGCCCTGTTCTGGCTGTAGGTGCTGGTAGCGTGGTGGATGTCTTTGATCCGCACCAGTTGCCTTATGTCCTCGGCATCTGGGGCAGCATGGCTGCGTTGGGGCCCATGCTCGGGCCATTATTTGGTGGCTTTGCCTATGAGAACCATGGTTGGAGGTGGGCGATCTGGATTGTTCTGTGGATGGCAGGCTTTACTTTGGCCCTTGTCTTCTGCTGTCTTCCTGAAACATCTGCTGAAAAGCTATTGAGGGACAAAGCTGTGAGGATTCGCAAGCAGACGGGAGATCAAAGATGGAGATCACAGTCTGAGATGAAAGCCCTCATGTCTTTCAAGGAGATTGGACGGGTATATCTCCTCAGACCTTTTGAATTGTTGATCTTAGAACCTATCGGTGAGTTGGGTCACTTTCATCCAGGAAATACCCGCTAAGCCCGTGCCAGTACTTCTCCTTTCGCTTTATCTCGCCGTCCTCTATGGACTCGAGTATCTATTTTTCGAAGCCTTCCCATTTATATTCTCAGGTATTTACGGCTGGAGCCCTGAAGTTACAGGTCTCGGCTTTTTTGGTGTCTTCTTGGGTATATTTCTGGGCCTAGGGTTCCAGATGTTGTTCATTCGTTATCGCTACGAAGTTTTGTGGACTCGTCTAGGCCACCCGCCTCCACTTGAGGAATGGCTCTGGACGATGCTCTTTGCATCTGTATGTGTTCCAATCAGCATGTTTTGGTTTGGATGGGCGGCTGAAGCACGAACGTAAGTGCTCAATTTCCAAACGTCGGAGTTGTCTAACAAGGAGCACTAGTCACTGGATTGTTCCAATGATTGGATCTGTCCCGTTCGGATTCGCTCTCTTCGTCTTTTTTGTAAGCTCACACGAATGCAGACTTAGTGAGCATTTCTAACACTAAAAATAGCAAGGAATTACTACTTATTTAGCCATGGGATACACAAACCACGCAGCATCTGTCATCGCCGCTAACGACTTTTTACGATGTGCATTTGCCGCTGGGTAAACCACCTTTACATCTGAACTAGGTGAAATGGTACTAACTGATAGTTTGACAACAGATTTCCAGTCTTCACTAATGCCATGTATCATAACCTCGGCGTTGGATGGGCGAGTAGTATTCCCGGTTTTATCTCCCTTGCACTTATCCCTATTCCTTTCATTTTCTATCGTTACGGTGCTAGAATTCGGTCTTGGAGCAAGTATGCCGACTAGAAGCTTAAGACATGTGGCTTCTTTTTAGCTAGTATCTTCTTTGGGGTAGGCATATTGGCGAAGGGTAAAGAGGTCAGGTGGCTATCACTCTTTAGTCAACGAGGCGTCTTTTTTTTAACTGATTGGTTCGGGGTTTTTATTGGTCAGCCTGGTTTTTTTTTTATTTTGCTTAGAAGTAGATTTTGCCCGATAAGGCAGTATAGTGTAAATAATAGAATGAAGAGCATAGAAGTAAACGGCAGAAAGCTAGCTAGAAAAATAGAGAATCAGACTACCAATTGCTGAGAAGGGCAGCCTAGGTACAACATTCTTTTCCCAGTCATACTATGATCTAAGGATAAGTGACTAAGTTGTGGGATTAGTAATTGAACTTCTCTTTATACCGAGAGTTGGTATTTTTTTTGTTTTTGGGCTCTTAGGCTGGATACCGACTCTTAAGCACAAAATCGTCCGCTAATTAAACGAGAAGTTTGATATAAGGGATATCTGTAAGCAAGCAAAAAAAGCACAGAAGTAGGATAATATGATATCACATGAGGATTGATACTGTAGTAGTAAGACGAATCCTTAGTGAGCCTCAGGGTTTGAGGAGGAGAGGCTCGGTGGTGTACCAGGAGCAGAATGCCCGTGACAAAATATACCCTTTAAACTTCCATTGTATTTCACTCCTTTCACGTTATATTCTAAGTAATAAAATACTAATGACTTACTTATATAAGTCTAGATCTTCTAATTATCTACACTTATCGTCCTGGTCACTCTATTCTTTCGGATCCATTCTTGCACAAGGCTTTGGAAGTCGGCCAACTTATATGGCTCAGTGATTTCTTTATACCAAGTCTGTTTCCTGTGAACCCGCAGATTCATGTCAGACAAAAGTAAATCGGCATAAGGTATACTATCAAAAACCAGATCAGGGCATCGTTCCCCGCAACCTCCAGAGTCTTTGGGTCGTCTGATTCTCTGATATTCAGTCTGGTAGTACGTGTCCCACTTGATAGTATCCATATCAAGAGCCGTGGGAGACCCAGCGTCCAGATGAGAGATTTTGTCATGGAAGAGTGCTGTGATCCACAAAGCCTGTGCCTGAGACAAGATAGCTGTGTGCAAGGTAATGTGTGCACCAATGACGGCGAAATTCTTCATCCGAACGAAGTTGGAGCAATAGGGAAGGACAAAGCGGTACAGCCGGTAAGGCGCCGCGGAGGTGGTGCCATTGGATACAAGGGCATTCCCATGCTCTTGGGCGAGGTTTGGAGGCAATTGTCTGACTGGCCTCGCTCGGAGGACAGGTACGGTCCGAAGGATTTTAGCTCGGACCTCTGCTTCAAGCACTAGATCTGTCTTGCCAGATCCAGTGAACCCCAGTTTATCGGTGACTCCTTCGGGGAGGAACTGTATATTCGGTCTCGCTTCCCAGCCCGTGTAGTAGATGATGGCATCTGCCTCGATGATAGTGCCGTCTGATAGGTGGACAGCGGACTTTGAGAGGATGGAGACTTCCCCAGCATGAGCAGTAATCTCCCCGGACCTGAATAGGTCAAACCAGCTGGTCTCATAGTTGTGGACACTCAATGAGTTGCCCATCCAGAATGTCGAGGTCCATGGCTTCATGTCTCTCATGCCTGGTCCCTGGTGATACCCGTTTAGCCTCGTAATCATGTTGTCCATGTGTGCCCAGAAGAACTGAGTGAGCTTTCTACCAAGCCATGTGCGGTGAATCAACATCCTGATGGGCCAAGCGGACAGTCCGTAAGGGTTTGGGTCCAGCCACGTGAACAGCCTTGTCGCCGAGGCAGTCGAAATGGACGGAATGAAGCCCTTAATCCGTGCTGGCCAGCACCAGCTGGGACCACCACCCAACCTTCTCATGACCATATGGGCTTTGGCACCGAAACGAGTTGTGGAAGTATAGCACATATCCCAAGCAGACTTATTTCCACCAACGACCACAACAGCTTTCACACCTGACAGTTGATGCACCTGCTGTTTAAAGTCCTTAACATGAAACACTGGACCTTTGAAAGTTTCTTTCCCTAGAAACTGAGACATGAAAGGCTCCGAGGTCAAGCCAGTGGCCAGAACCAGTTTCGCAGCGATAAGTGTGCTTCGCGATATTGTCTTTGCTGTTGATGTAAGCACAGCAACCTCCCATTTCTCATTCGGAAGTAATGTGACGGATTCCACTTTGGTCTTGAGCCGGATGCGTGACATCAACCCAAAGTCTTTGCAGAAGTCGGAAAGATAATCATGCACGACCCTACCGGGGATATGCTGCCCCTCCTCAATGCCGTATTGCTTGGGAATAAGATGAAAATCGCTGAACTCGTAGGTACCGACGACATTGTTGGTCTTCAAACCGGGATACAGACGTTCCTTGGCCCAGGTACCACCGATAGTTTCCGCATAGTCTAGAACGAGTACACTTGCTTGATCATTTACCTCAAGGTATGTCTTAGCCATGGATAACCCATGCCATCCTGGAAAGGCGTGTCAGAAAAGGCTAAAGAATAAGTGTCTGAAGGTTTATGGGACGTGAAGCTAGCTGGTAACAGTAAACGTACCAGCTCCAACAATAACCAGATCAAAATGCTCCACGGTGTTGAATAAGAGAAAAACAACCTGGAGACCTTGGATAGAGAGAGAAACTCAATATTAGTGATGCTATGGTAGAATCGCGAGAAATCCAGAGACGGAGTGGCGTTGTCATTAATGGAACATATTGCTTTTCTTATAGAGTCATAAAGTTTAGAGGCTACTGGAATCAAGATAGCTAGCTACTTTGGCATTTACTACATGCATCAGGGTCACCAGAGCAAATCAGATCAATAGCTATAGCACTTGGTAAGCGCTGGTAGAAATCCTTGATGTGTTTACTTGTCGGATAAAAACCGTGTCGGATTAAAACTCATCCGAGTAAGGTTTCTCGGATGTAAGATCTAATACGGATTGGATAGGATCTACGCCTGTGGTTAAATTCTTGCCCCACTTCGTTACTATATAATACGGTAGTTTACCACGGTAGTCTATAGGTACTTAAAGTCAACTTCTTATCCGACTTAAATTCCGATGTCTTCCCCGCGGTTTGGCTCCATTACTCTCAAGTGCTATTCGAGTCCCGGCCACATGCTGTTTCTACTGTACGCCTGGCAGAATGGCTCCACCAAAGGGCCCGAGGATGGCCGCATGCGAGGCTTGTAGGCAATCCAAGCTCTCCTGTGATCGTACAAAACCTGCCTGTGGCCGATGCAAAAATGCTGACAAGGCCGAAACCTGTGTTTATCGGCGTCGTCCCTTCTCTCGAAAGAGGCAGCGCCATGGGCTTGATATCCATGCGCCTGAAGTCCCGCTCTCAGGGCACAGACATTCCCCGACCATGTGAGTGACGACGCTGCAAGCATGTCTGAGGCTCTGGCTAACTGACTAACTAATTGACAATTCCTCAGGTAGTCCGATTGCTGAGCAGAACCCCGTCACAAGCACCAGACCTAGCTATCCTAATCCTGGGTACATGGGTGCGTCGAGTCACGTCGCCATCTTCAGCCAGATTTCTCAGGACGACATCATCTCACAGGACTCGGATTTGGTGCCTGAAGACCCCAATACGCTGGTGATGGGGGAAGAGTCGGCCCTGTCATTCGACATCGACATGTTCGCCACTAAAGTCGCCGAGTGCATAAAAAATTTGCTCAATGTCTTTAACTCGGATGCAATCGGCGATCTCTTGTCATTTTGGCGGGCTACCCGAGTAAACCTCGCTTTGGCCGAGCCTATTCTCGATGCATGTCGTCAGGCGCTGTACGATCTCCAAGCCCTTTCAGTGCCCGGTGCTGCCACAGCAAGCGATCCATACACAGCTTATGCCAGGCGACTGCTCCCGAACTCGATACGGCCTCTTACCGTCTAGGTGCCTTTTGAACTGAACAACTTTTGTTCTCAGTTCAACGGCGCAAACACTCGGCTTGAGACGATAGGCCTCCTCTTCTGCTCTGTGATCCGAGCTGCCTCCGAGGTTCATGTCTTTCCTGCGTTATATCTCGACAACACACGCAGACAAAACTTGGCATCACTGGCTGCAAAGCTGACGAATGTGATTGTTGAGGCTATTTTGTCTCTTGATAATCTCAATGACCTTCAGCTTATATTACAGTATGAGAACTTCATATCTCACTCCTTCGTGTTCGGAGTTCAGTGTGCGTAACATGACTCCAATCCTGATAAGCATAATCACCTCAAGTGCTGCTACCATAGGGTAGGTGGCTGATATCAAACACAGCATATCATTCCTTCCGAAAGCTTGGGGACGTCATTACCTCCATAATATCCCTCGGATATCATGAAAGGTTAGGTTCTACAAAGGAAGTCCCTGAGTTTGTGATTGATATACGACGAACGGCTCTCTGCCGAGCCTACTCAGCCGACAAGAACTGGGCTATCTTCCTGGGGCGCCCTCCGCGCCTAGCCAAGAAATATTGCAATCTCCAGGCGGCACTCCGACAACACATCAAAGAAGATGACTATGCCCATGCCCCACAAACTGGCCAGAACATTTTAAGTTGGCACTCGGACTGCAAAATGTCAATTTGGGCGGAGACCCGCTGGACAGCACTCTGCGCGTCGCTGAAGGAAGAGATTCTCGAGATGTTCCGAGACTGTAATAGGGAGAGGTTCGATGATAGAATAAAGTGCGTCCTACCTATTTGTATAGATGTGCAATCTAAACCCCCCATCGACTAACCACGAGGTAATAGTGATCTTCAAAGACGGGTAGATCAACAGTGGAATGCTCTGCCAAATAGCTTTCGCATGAAAGGCAGTCTGAAACACTACGGCGGATATGCCTGGGAGCGAGACTTTCTGGCTGGCACGAGGCTCAACTACCTGCACGTACACTTCTTGCTGCGACTACTCTGCCTTGGGTCATCAAGAAACCCCGATGATGCTTTCTTCGGTCTTTCCCGGGAGATTGTTGCTTTGGTTACCGAGGTCATCGTCTTGAGGAACGACCTCGTTTGTTCCACGAGTACAAGTTTTGAGTGGAAGGTAAGCATTCTCTCCTTGCGGCTTGGTCAACCATTGATAATTATTTGCTGACTGCTACTGCAAGTTGGCGCATTATGGTCTTCCAGCAATAGGAATTATCATGATAGCCATGCTCAGTGGGAGAAACCCGCTCAGCGGGCCGCAACACGCCGAAATCATCCGCGATCTCAGTATTGTGGTTGCTGGGGTTGACTTGGGCACAATTGTGCGGCCGACGGAACCAAATTACTCTCTCTTCTCAAGTGCGACGAGGACCATCAAGAAGTTTTTGGCGAGTATCCAGGGCAAACACAGACCCCATGCACCTCTGCCGTGCAACGAGATGGTATGCTCACCGTCACATCCTACGGCTCAGGCTCAGCTTGAGCCGTGGGATTTTGAGCTTCGCTTCTGGGGAAATCTTGCAGAACATCCGTATATCTTTGACCCTTCCTCGACGGTGGATGAGTTGAGCATGTTCTATAGTGCGAATCTCAGTTCTGGAGAAGGGGCCTTTGTATGACATGGCATGCAACCCTCTTTTGTATTCGTATAGAGTGATAGTTGTATTCTATATAGGATGACTTGGTGCAGACCAGTTTAACCCTGGGAGATGCATGATGTAACCACGCTCATCTTTGCATAGATCAGTCTATCGCTCAAGTTGAAGATTTATTGCTCCCTCATAATCGACTATGCCCCTTCTCGTACATCTTGAACCTAATCGGGAGGTGATTTGCTAGCCTGGTAGCTGTTAGCATAGGGACCGATGACTACATTTTGGATTGGCGAGAGCCTCGGACAGAGCCTCGGAGAGTTTGGGCATTGGAAAGTGCTTACTCTCCGAATCAGATATTGCGATCTTCCGAGGCTCCAAGCTCTATGGTTAAGTATGGGTTTTTCCGGCTTGGGCAAGGTATTCTCCTGTCCAAGATTATTGCTTTCTCATATGATCTTCATACTGCATGTGCAGTTAATTGATTGCCCTAATCTCAACTTTACTTCACCCTTATAATTCTAGACATATCCTTCTGCGGCCATGGCCAAAGCCGACAACGCAGATGTTTTAAGCCTTTCAAAGTGGCCAACTGCTCAAAGATTCGTAGTTCGAGCTAGTGAGTTTTTGAACGAAGTCCAAGATCTGTAAGTTTGGTCAACCCTATTTTACGAGGCTAGATACGCCTGACAGTGCATGCCGCTGATGTTTAGGACCCCTGGCAAAGACCTTGAGGACTGGCTCAACGAGAAATACGGACCTGGAAATCCTTATTATGAGGATTTTTGCTCTTTCATCCGGCAGGGCCTTAAGGAAGGACAGTATCACGCTCATCCTTATGGAGAGATCAACTGCGTTGTACAGATTGATCAGACGGCAGAGCTCAAAGGCATGCGGGGCTGGCAAAGAGCTGGGTGGACGGCTCCAGGACCCGATACGCATCAATACCCGGAAGTTCGAGGCGGCGCCCTCGTTACGCTTTTCTTCCTTCCTGAAGGTCGAATATCGTATACTGCACAGCCAGAGGAGAGCGGCAGCCTCTGTCAATTTAACACGTTTTAATGAATATATCAGCTCTAAAACTAGCGTCTTGATTCTACTCGGCCCTCTCCAGTGCAACAAATTTTTAGTGGATGAGAGCCGGTACTATCAAATAAAGATCTAATCAAGGCGCAGATTAAAGCACAAATTTCCAAATTGGTCCCTGGTAATATGAATCAAGCAAACCCACCTGTCTCATTTGGCGATTTTTCATTCGAGTGCATCCCAAAGTCGACTACAACGAGAGTATCAAGGGCGTAGATTCTGATCTAATGCATTAATAAGCTGTTACTTCATAGTACCGCTTTGTTATATGTTATCAGTGCCTATTACACGCCTGTTTGTCTATGAAGCCCCGCGTCTTTGCCTAATTTGAGACCAAAGTTTCAATAAGGTTATATCTCATTACAGTAGCCCACGTCTCACCCTAGCCCGTAAGAGCTCTCTCAACCTGTGTGCTTAGAAAACCCGCCAAACGATGTCTCCTACTCTTCCCCTTCATCCTCTTCACTGAGAGTATACATAACCTCAATCAGGCGCTGAATAGCATTCTCACGCACACCAAGGGTCTCTTCTTCCAAGTATCCAAAACCCTTGCGGTTGATATCGAAAACGAAATTTGTCCGGCTGCATTCCGTGAATAGAGGCCATCGCAGAGAAGTTACTGTATAATAGGTCAGTAGTGTTCTAACATATTCATTGCTGCAACTTACCTCCACTGTGATTAGGGTTCAAGTCGGTGAAGAAGCTGATCCACATTCTGCTCATCATATTTGCCAGCTCGGGGAACTTGTTGGCTTCTGGTGGAGGTGAGCCATCGCCTCCAGTGACTGCCTGCTCCGGACTGTTAAAGACGAAAGCCACTTCGGCAAAATGGGTTGCGCCCTGCTCTGGGCCGCCGGTCGTCACGTTGAAGTGATAGCTGTACAAGGGGAATTCAAGACGAGAAAGCGCATCAGTCATCATTCGTCGAGGGCCATGCATGATCAGATCACCCATCAGAGCAGCAACGCGCTTGTACTGAGCACCGAAGTACTTAAGATCTCCTTGGGGACGCCCGTGAAGTGTTGCTGGAATACCGACTGCAGGGTCGTCAGGGTAGAGACGGACTAAGTCGCGTAATTGGTCCTGGGAAATACCCGTAGCTCCAAGCAGGACAAGAAATTGCTCATCAGTGTCAACTCCCGGAGTGGCAAACAAGGTACCCTCATCGGTGTTGATACCCATCAAGATCGGTACGCGGGGAAGTTTGCCCGCTGCGATTTGCGACTGAGTGGTTGATTGGAAGAAATCCCCATCAATGATATGGCCCCAATCAAGGGAGAATCCTTTCACACGCCCCGCAAAAGCTGTCGTCAACTTGTCCGCGGGCGCGTTTCTCAGGCAAGCAAGAGTATCGGTAGCGTTAGTGCAGCCGGTCGAATTCACAACGTGCTTGTACATGGGCTCCCAGTCTTTGGCATAAATAGGGCCTTTTGGCTCAGGCCAAATAGGGGCACCACTCTCCATAATCGCAGCGCGGAACAATCCTTCGTCCTCGCCACCATGTGCCAGGAGCTGTGCACCAACGCTCCAAGCACCTGCACTCTCTCCAAATATGGTCACCTTGGCAGCGTCACCGCCAAAAGCGGCAATGTTTTCCTGGATCCAGTGAAGAGCAAGGCGTTGGTCGCGGTACCCGACGTGTGAGGAACCTTCTTTATCCAAGGCGCTACCATAAAGAAAACCCCAACCATTGAGACGATAGTTGATGCTGACCGCTACAATAGGTGTATCCATCTCAACTGACTGTTGGACAATGTGAGTCAGATTGTAGATGGCCTCAGAAGAACTGCCATCCACCAAGCCACCGCCATGAATCCAGACAGCGACAGGCAAGCTAGCATTCGCTTTGACTGAAGCGGGCCTGAATACGTTGAGGGTCAAGCAGTCTTCCGACATGGGCATCGATGTGTCCGAGGCCAGGGACGAGTTGGAATCGCTTTTCGGGGCAAGGCAGGCTGCAGAGTAGGCTGTCGCATTGCGAGCTTTCGGCCAGGACGAGTTCAGAGACCGAGGTGGGCGGAAGCGCAGGTCTTTGACCGGAGGTTGCGCATAGGGCATTCCAAGAAAATGGTGTTGATCCGCAGGCTGAATGTGAACACCCGTGTATGTGCCATTCAGCACATTAATGGTTGGTGGGGCGCTGATGGCAGCAACACCCCCGGCGAAGAGTAAAGATATGATTTGAATGTCGATTTTCATCTTGCTTGGCTGAGGAAAGCTGCCAATGTT
The DNA here is from genome assembly GCA_028476805.1 of Acrocalymma vagum. Classification (NCBI taxonomy): domain Eukaryota; kingdom Fungi; phylum Ascomycota; class Dothideomycetes; order Pleosporales; family Acrocalymmaceae; genus Acrocalymma; species Acrocalymma vagum. The sequence goes on along the minus strand of JAQGEP010000101.1, from coordinate 21,586 downwards.
CACTGAGCGACGACTCTGTGTAAGCATGCAGAAGTCACGTTATTTATATTCAAGCGTTCAAGTACTGACGAAATTGTCGGAAGCCGCGGGAAACCACCAAGGGTAAGTTTTGATATGTCCTAATCACCAAAAGGAGAGTCATTGGCCACACCGTAAAGTACTATGGAGTATGCAATTAAACCTCGGCGGACCTATAGGTTCTGGCTGTGAAGGTAAAGCCGTAAAATGTCGCATCCTGCGGTTTGGCGGAGACTTGATATAATTGATCTCGTAGGGTATGGCATGATCGGAATCATAAAGAGGCACCCTGAGTTTACTCCGCACTCCGTGTACGCGGCGTAGTAGTTACCTTTACCATCATATTATCTTGTCTGGCATGGGAAACAAATAATCTTCTCCTTCTTGAGCCTTGTCCCTGGAACCAAGTTAGCCTTTTGAGTGACCTTTGATAGCCTAACTGGTGAGGCAGGAGAGACTCCGAGAACTCAGCAGGCTACCATAGGATAGTCTAGAGGGAAACTAACCGGATTCGGTGAACCGAATCCACCCCATTCGAAGAGCTCGGCTATCCGAACTGTTGTCTTCTCCTGTAGAAAAAAAAAACCCATCTGACGAACCTACATCCCAAGGTATCGGTGGGGAACTCTCTTTTTATGTTTAGTTAGTTCGTGTTTTCATTCATGACGTTCTGTGTCAGGTTCACCGTGTCCGGCCAATCTACCTGGATGCTCCTATATATCTCCCACGGGAAGTAATAGATGCAAAACTTGTTGCTTTGAAAAATAGCTTAAAATATAACTCTAGATAAAGCACTTGGGTTATCCGTTAACTGCTCGGAGTTCCACCTATCTGTAAGGTCCTTGTGTAAGCTTTGGGTATCAGTCAGTCCGATATTCTTAATACCCTGTAGCCTACCCAGTACAAACTCGTGGTAGACCTTCTTTGTTGTTCTTATACCACCAACAATTAGTGGGAACAATATTAGGGGGGTTACTAAACTATCTCCAGGAATTTCTGCACAAGAATCGAGGATACGCTCGGCCGAGTCGCTTGTGTCAGTTTTGTTGTCAGATGTCTTATTCCTCAGGTCGGACCAAAAGATCGTCCAAGCACTCCAAAAGAGAGCTTCATTAAATGAATTCAAGCACTTAGTCATTGAGAACCTAGGAGATTGTTGGGGATCGCTACCTGTATGAGGTAGGTCGCGTCGTTTATTGATCAAAGCCCGTCGCCGCCTGAGGCGTATTTCCAGCCCGTCCACTTCGGATTCAAAGGTTCTGGGAGCTTCTCCAGATGACATGTCTGTACCTTTCAGACCTGCTTTTTTCCGTTTGATAAGCGATCCTAACGCATACAGTATGCTCGCCATCGAAGCAGATACGCCGGAAAACATATCCACGTCTCCAAAATAATCGGATGCAGCAGGATATCCTTCCGACTCACGAAATGCACCGTTATAATAGTCGCCACACTCCAAGGCTACACTAAGATAGTCCGGTGCGTTGATCATATGAGTATGTTGACTGAACAACAAGGCATTTAAGGTGAACCCTAGCAGGTTGACAAGGTATAGGAAGCCTTCATCTTCTGGAAGCTCTTTGAACAGGTTCTGGCAGAGTCGAACAGCCAACTCAGCATTGGAAACTAGGCCAGGGATGTTGTGGCTAGCGAGGAAAGACATGCAAAAGACAAGGACTGTAGAAAAAGTGAGGAGCATCTGTGCAGTTGGATCTGAGGATCCTCCCTCTTTGGTGAGATTCAGCGCCTCTTGTCGTTGTAACTTTTGTTGAATGGCGTCTGCTTGCTTGTCTAGAAAAGAGGCCTCTGGTCCAGGTGGATGTGGGCAACCTCTTGTCGTGATGACCTGGGCGAGATGCAAAACAGCGACCAAGAGAGCCGGGTCTGTCTCAGCTTGAGGGACCAGGTATTTAAGAAACGGGTTATCTTTTCGTTTTCCGAAGGGTGTTAAGGACGGTGCGATTTGTTCAACGAATGACTGCCACAAGGATTGAATGTGATGTCTCAGATCTGGAGCACGCGGCGAGGTCTCGTCTGTGGAGCGTAGAATCTCATCAAGGGTGATACTCAATTTGTCGGTCGTGTTCGCTCCATCACCACTGGTAGGCAGTTGAGTAGAATGTCGACTTTGCGCTGTAGTCTCGTTTGCTGCCTGATAGGAATGCGGAGTTCCTGGTGACACGCTCGTAGTATCCATGCCAGGCGCTAATGAGTCACTATCCCGATGAATCGTGCTAAGATACGATTGATCAGACGGTTGCGGCGGCGACAGGAGCGATGGCAGGCCCTCCATGGCGAGGCTTGGCCAGGAGAAGAAGGTGAAAGGTTGTGTTCGGAAAGAGTCTAAGTCATCGAGATGGGACTCAGATGAACCGGGTAAGAAACTCAACACATAGTCTAGCAAGACAGACTCCGACCTTTGGGGCTCCGACTCGAAAAAACAAGTATTCTCCACCTCTTCTTGTACAGCAGTGTTCTGCCCCAAGGTGCCTTGATCGTCACTGTTGGCATTCTCATTGCACTGGAAAGTCTGCTGCGTTACAGTAGCTGATTCGTATCGAGGTCGTGCACCACGAATCGTCTTCACCCGCCATCTGGCCTGAACAGAAGGTTCGCAGGCCAAGTTGCGTTGACTACAGCGCAAGCACTGTGGCTTCCCTTGGCCGCACTGCGAAGGGACTGGTAAGCGGAGCTGTCTTGGGTGATTCTATGGGATTATGGGCTACGGTTTTTACTCGTTACCTTTCGCTTTGCCGCCTGGCACGCTTTGCAAGGCCCGCGATTCCGGGATGGAGTCTCCTGTTGGAATGCCATCAGTAGAGGTCGCTTTTAGTTACTTGAAGACATTGATGATGCCAAGGATAGGGCCATCCATAAAAGGCGGAATTGAGCGGTTTTAGAATCAATTGATGATTGTGTGAGAGACAGAGGGAGCGGGGCAGAAAACTGCATGTGATCAGACAAAGACAAGACTGCCCAGCGAGCACAGACCAAAAGTAAGGGACGAGAAAAGCGTCAGTATATCACACGCTTTCATACTATAATGAAATCACAACTAGTTAGGCTTCTGCTCTGCTTGGTATGTTTTTAGCCAACTGTAATATGAGATCTAGCGAGATACCAAGTCTGTCGGTGTTAATACTTGAACTGGGCCACGAGTCAATCAAGCTCAGGATCTTTGAAGATTAACACAGAGCATGCAATACAGCCATAGAATTAAATAATTAAGCCATCTTAGGCATGGAAATCAGTTTCTTTCATTGGTGATCCACCCATCCAAAAGGTCAAGAAAAAAGAAAAATCTACGAAATCTTAATTAGTGAATCCAAGAGTTATAGTCTATATTAGGTAGATGTTAGCAACTGTACCTGTCTCGGGTCTAATGCCCAGCATGAATATGGAAGAGAACGCTTACCTTGAGTGCCTGGAACTCGTCCATTCCCACTTTACCTCCTTCCCTTCCAAAGCCAGAATGCTTGACGCCTCCAAAAGGTGCCACTGGATCAGATATGACACCGCTGTTCACACCGACCATGCCGGTTTGTAGTGCCTCAGCAACTTTCCATGCCCGGTTGAGCTGATTTGTGTAAACATAGGCGCCCAACCCGACGTTGGAATCGTTGGCCATTTCGATAAGCTCATCTTGGTCGTCAAAACTGTAGAGTGCTACAATTGGGCCAAATAACTCTTCCTTGCTGGCGGACATTGTATAATTCATGCCCTCAATTATAGTTGGAGGATAGTAGTTCTTGGGGTCGTCAATGCATCGGTCACCACCTGTTATGATGCGTGCTCCCCTACTGAGAGCGTCATGGATGAGACGCTCTACTTTTTCTACTGCCTTGTTGTTGATCAATGGGCCAATTGTTGTGTTGGGGGACATTGGATCTCCTTTGATGAGTTTTGCTTCAACAGTCTTTTGCAACTCGAAAACAAACTTGTCGTAGATACCCTTTTGCACGTAGACGCGATTCGGCGAAACGCAAGTTTGCCCGGAGCCACGAAACTTGGCTGCCATCAGCCCTTCAATAGCCTTGGTTACGTCGGCATCATTAAAAACTGTACATTAGCTCAGGAATAGAGTTGAGAGTTCAACAGGGGAAGATGGCTCACCAATGAATGGGGCATTACCTCCCAATTCCATGGAAAGCTTCTAGAGAGATTGGCTCGAGTTCTGCATCAAAACCTTTCCCACACCGGTAGAACCCGTGAAGGACAATTTCTTAATTGTGGGATGCTCACACATGAGATTTCCAACTTCTGGAACATTGGTTTGAATCGTTGCCACATTTAATACTCCAGCAGGAAGCCCTGCCCTCGAACCTAGTTCGGCCAGAACCAGAGCTGAGAATGGCGTCTCAGCCGCTGGTTTCACAACCATAGTACATCCAGCCGCAAGCGAGGCACCTACTTTCCTAGTGATCATAGCAGAGGGAAAGTTCCAGGGAGTGATGATGCCGACAACACCGATGGGCTTCTTAATAGTTATCACACGAGATCCGGCAGCACTTGACTGAATTGTATCTCCATAAGACCGTACCGCTTCGCCTTGAAACCACTCAAAAAAGCTCGCGGCGTACTTGATCTCGGCGTGGGCAGCTTCAATTGGTCGGCCGTTTTCCAAGCTGAGAATCGTCGCAAGATCATGTTCGTGTTCCTTCATGAGCTCAAACCAGTTTCCCAAGATGGTCATCCTCTCGCGGGGCGAAGTATGTTGGAATTCCCGGAAGGCCATTTCGGCTGCTGCGACAGCCTCTGTGAAGCCTTCTAGGTCCCTAATTAAAAGTGTCAGTCTAGACAACCAACACCGACTTATACACAATGCTCGACACGTACATTTCTGGGTATGAGCCCAACACTTCACCTGAGTACGGATTATGAACCGTGACTCGTAATGTAGCACCACCATCGGTCCATTTACCTCCGATGAAGGCCTGGTCTCGAAAAAGGCTGGGATCCCTCAAAAGGGATTTTATCTAGGTTCCATCTTAGGGCTTTGATGAAATAACATCTTTGGACTGCCTACCTGGTTCGAAGATGCAGTGGCCATTGTCCGGCTCACTGTGCCACGATAGGTCAAGAACGCTGAACATGTACGTCGCGTTAAATTATTTCCCAGTATAGATCTTGTCAAGCTCATGTTGGCAACGGCAGGAATTTGAGGGTGAATCGCCTAATGGCTGCAAGAAATGTATAATGAGTTTGGATATAAGCTCTTTCTCTATGAAGAAATACCCAATTTAATCTAAAAGTAGTAGTGTTCCTATTGAATCTTCTCTCTGTATGTCCACACGCTGCGTATAGGTCGGTGAGTTGCCGGTGCTATAGTTTTAGTCGGTATATAGCCGACCTAAGTCAAGGTTACAGAAGCGGGCCGCAGGTCGTGGTTTTCAGCCTCCTCTACATCTGGATAGGCACGAACGCGATGATGATGAGCTGCCAGATTTATTAAGTAGCATCTTATATCATCTATTGCGCATTGAATATTGTATACCAAGCGTGACATATTCACACAATATTTGGCCCAAACTTTTGATATACCAAGCCCTGTGTTCTCTAAGGTTCTTACAATGAATGCGCTCAAAACCAGTCTCCGGCTCTCGGGAAAAGTTGCCATTGTTACTGGTAGGCCCATCCGCGCAGCCCTCACTCCCTATGGGCAGGCGATTAATTCGAACAGGAGGTGGATCTGAATATGGCGAGGGGATTGCTAGAAGATTTGCCGCTGAAGGTGCCAAAGTTTTGGTCACTGACATCAATGAACGAGGTGGCAACGACGTGGCTAGGTCCCATCCCGACGCGATATCCTTCTTCAAGGCCGATGTTGGCAACCAAGAAGATTGGTATCAGTTGATCAATGCTGCAAAGTCTCGATATGGTCGACTTAACTGTCTTGTCAACAACGCTGGTACCACATATTCCAACAAGGTAATATAGTTCTTTTCTTTTCTTTTCTTTATAACTTTATAACTTTCATCTGACGACTCTGATTTTTAGGCAACATCTACGGTTACCGAAGCAGATTTTGACAAGTGTTTCAGGGTTAATGTGAAGGGTGTTTACTTTGGCTCTCAGATGTTCATCCCCGAACTAATCAAACAAGGAGAAGGGGGGACCATGATTAATATTGCTTCTGTCGGCGCTACTCGGCCTCGTCCCGGCTTTGTGTGGTACAACGCTTCAAAGGGCGCAATCACAAATGTAGGTAACACTTGATCGTGAGAGTGGTTTCCTGAATAATGAGGGTTGAATGCTGACGTTGGCTAGGTTACCAAAGGGCTTGCAGCCGAGTATGGTCCTTATAACATTCGTATTAATTCTGTTTGCCCCCTGTTGGGTGGGACTGGGCTGTAAGTGCTGGTTGAATAAATATCATCACTACCTTAAACCTGACTGACCACGCACCAAGTTTCGAAGCATTTTCCGGCCAACCAGATACGCCAGCTAATAGGGCCAGATTTATCAGTAATGTACCACTCCAACGTCTGTGCGAGCCGGATGACGTTGCTGGTGCATGTTTGTTCTTCGCTTCTGATGACAGCAGCTTTGTGACTGGCGTCAACCTAGAAGTTGACGGTGGCAGAGCAATTTAGGCGATCATGTTAATCCATCTTGGAGAGTCGTCGATCGGGGATCTTCATGAATCAGAAGAACTTGGCGCGTTGGGGTTACCTAGTAGATAGTTGAAGCAAGCGGCGGTTATATGTCTTTTGTAGATTTAGCGCGACACCTTCACCCGCTAACCGTATGAGTTCCTTTTGCCGCAAACCATAGGGATGATTCGATCAAATATTTTCAATGACAACACACACAGAGAGACAGAGAGAGGCTTGATTGCTGATATACCATTATCCTACCTCATCAACACAATTTGTCCACCCCGTGCTGTGGCCTTTTCGCCCGCCATGGAACCAGGGCCCAGGAGACGCGCTCGGCAGGCGTGTTTGTCATGCAATGCTCGCCGAGTCAAGTGTAACGTCCTGGAGCAGAGTCCTTGTGCAAACTGCATTGCCGCCGACACTACTTGTGTGTTGCGCGAGTCCCGACGAGGAAGACATGCTCGGAGACACAACAAGTCACGCAATAATGCCATAGTTCCACAGAAGCCATCAGAGGCCCAGGCATGCGAAGGTCTTGTTCTCCCACAGACCTCGTTGGGGACTTTGTCGGGATGCTCGGCCTCACCATCTGCCACATCTTCTTCTCCCGTGTCCGGCCATCACCCTTCTCATGTCATCTTGCCCATTTCAACCGCTGTGTCGCCGACCCCGGTTGATCCCGACAATGGAAGCCAGCTTATAACCGGCCAAGTGCAAAGTCACGAGGCTGAAGCCGCGCAGACACTCACTGGCCTTCTCAATGACGATGCTTGGGCTCGTCCATGGCTCTACCAACCTCAGACCAGCAATGCTCTTGGCTGCACCAACTATCCTACCAACAATGACAATGCCGTAGCTGATACCGTCCCTTCGCAAGACACGTTGGATTTGCCGGCTCCAAGTCGCCGCGCTGATGAAGAAACCGTGTTTCTAGGAGAGTCGGCGTGTATCAGATGCCTACAGGATGCTCGCCCTTCGCCCGCCGTGACAGACCCAATGAACCAGCCATTCTTTATCGTGCCAGAAGCTGTGAGGGCGGACAGCTTGACTTCACAATGGGAGCTTCAGAGAAAGCAGTCTCGACTAAAATGGCTTGAGGCAGAAGGCGCCTTTGCCTTCCCTTCGATATCCGCTATGAACAAGCTCCTAACAGCATATTTCTGCTGGTTTCACCCATGTTTTCCCATTATAGACGAGCCACAGTTCTGGAAACAGTATCATCAACAGACCCTATCTCCACTTCTACTCCAAGTCATCCTCTTTGTGAGCATTATGCATTGCCATGAAGACGACCTACCAAGCCTCCATTTAGGCTCGCGACATCAAGCAAAGTCAATCCTTTACAGCCGGGAAAAAGACCTGTTTGATACCGAAATCGAGCCCAAGGCGCTAATTGTAACCCAGGCTCTTTTTCTTATGAGTTTCTGGCGGGCTGGTGCGCTCTTACAAAAGGATACTCGTTTTTGGCTGGGTGCAGCTATTAGCCTGGCGCAGACCAAAGCTCTGCACCGAAGACCGTTGTCAAGAGATACGAGCTCCGGGCTGCGCAAGCGTTTGTGGTGGTCAATCTATATTCGAGAACGGCAGTGTGCGGCTGCTCTGGGGCTTCCTAGCCGAATACAAGATGATGATTGCGACGCTGGGGTGCTGAATCAAGAGGATTTTGAACATGCCTTTGATCCCAAAACCCCGCAAATCAAAATCAGCGAATCTATATCCTATATGGTCGGCATGGAAGAGTTATCTCGAAAACTGGGCTACATTATCAACAAAGACTTTGCGCCTTCGAAATGTCTCGCTGCATCCGAGAGGGAACAGTTGAGAGAAGATCTTGTCACATGGAGAAAAGCGTTACCGGACTACATGCAACCTACTCTGAGTTTGGAAGAACCCGGCAATCCTATGAGCTTCCTTTCAATTTTACTGCATCTAGCGTGCAACAATCTTCTGATTCTTCTCTATAGGTCGGGTTGCGGTAACGTGCTTGATGCAACAACTGATCAAGTTAATGGCAAAATTGCCATACAAGCCGCTGCTCGCAATACGTCAATCGTCGAGGAAATGCTTGCCAATGATCATATGTGTCATGCCCAGATACACGCCATTACCAATATATTCAACACTTTATGTATACACACCGTTGTGTTGAGGGACTCAAAGGGAAGCCGACGTTATGTTGCAGAACACCGCGCCAAGATGTGCCTCTTGGGTTTAAGGGAACTTTAAAAGACATGGGAGGTGAAGAATTGGATTCTCCAGTTATTCTTCTAACATCTGGACCAACCGACAGCGGCACGTCTTGAACTTCGGGACGATATATCTAGCTCTGTCACTACACAGAAAAAGCCAACCTGTGAAGGCGTTTAAGCTGCGCTAGTGCATTCAGTTGTCGACGACTATTATATTGGACGGTATCAGGAGCAGGACGATCGAATAGTCGAATCCCTAGAAATGCCCTGGTTAGCAGAAAGGTCTATGCAGGACGTTGGCCAGCTACTGTACACTTAAATTGAGAATAGATTCTTAAATGGGGAACGGGGCGCCATCGACTGGTTCATGGCAGATGTATTTGAGACTTCCCATCCGTCGTGAATACTGGCTTGTTGCTTATGCACTAATGCTGGCGACGCAAAAAAAAAGTGGAAATTTCCATGCTTGAGGCGACTTTGCTGAGGACGAACACAGCGGTACGGTTGCCTTCTCCAGTGGGACTACGTAGGCTAAAGGCTTATAGAATAAGTAGTATACCAGCCTCTAAGAAGCCGGTGCAGCCTTAAAAACCTTGTGTAAACGTCTTTCGCAGATTATGACATTGTTGAATGCATTATTCGTCAATCAAGTCCGCGCGGCCTATGGCCGTATCCTGCTAGTGCCGCAGTTATAGAAATAGCAGTTCGGCTATACTGAACGCCTTATGCCACGGATACTTACATGTCGTTTCTTTATGCATACGTTATGTGGGTTCGGTTACATCTGCTATTTGACCCCTGAGCTGCTCTGATCGGCTACAGTGGGAAGCCAAAAAACCTAAGCGCTGGTGACTATAGGTATGTAATCTAGAATAAAGTCTTGCTTAATGACTATTCCGCAATCAAACAGCACATCTAGCGAAGAACACCAGGTTGTTATACACACAGGTCGTAGGAACCACGCCACGTGTCTTTCTCTACTAACTACTAGAAGCCCGTGTCGTGCCCAGACTTTGCCTGCACAATGCTCGAATTGATCTCAATACTCGCCTTGGCCACTTTCGCCACGGCCTTAGTAACTGGCCAGCAGAAGCCTCTGGACTATAGCTCAGAAGTGCCTGTGCAAAGGCAGGGTATGGATTTGGTACGAGTTACCTCAAGCCGAACAGGTCTCGAAGACATGTTAACAGCTGATAGGGAAATCCTGCGTTTACTGGAATAACAACCTATGGTTTGCTACCGCATGAACCATGTCTTAAGTAGTTAGGCGCTGCCTACGACATTGGCATCATAGGTAAGACTATGATTCTAGTCCCATAGAACACCACAGCGCTGAGCAGTGGTCAGGTATGCCTTTCGATGTTGGCGTCAGTTATCGGCCCGGTGCGCGCTTCGGTCCCAATGCGATTCGACAGGCTTCGTGGCATTTGACTCTGGCGTAAGTGTTCGATATCTTGTGTAATATATCTCGACTACCTGCTTTAGGAAGGAAACTAGTATATTTTTAAACCAGATATCCCCGCTAATTACAAGCACTATAAACTAAAGATTCTTATAAAGCACTATTAATATTTTGGACTATTTCCTTTATTATATAAGGAGATAGCAGATAAAAAGACTTTAAGCATCCTTACCTATATTATAAAAGGAGTACCTTATAAGATAATAAAGCTATTTAAGTACGTTACGGACTAGGAGATTACTAAGGAGGATAAAATATTTATACTAAAGATTATGAAACACGATCCACGAGATAGGCTAATAGTAAAGGAGCTCTTACAGGATAAGTGGTTTTAGGTGGAGTCGATATCCTAGAAGAACCAATGCTTTTGTTGACCCCCTCTTGAATAGAGCGATGAGTCGCCTTTTATGTCACGGAATCACAGGCTGCGGACCCAAGCAAAGTTTTTATTCTTTTCTTGGCGGCCGGCTCCCTCATTACCATCCAAAGCCACAGTCTCTGACAATAACTCGTTACCTTAATTATGCATGGTTGAATACGTGCTCAAGCCTCCAAGTACAATAATCAGGGAAACGCCGGAGTACAGCCAATACTGTATTGCCACGTATGAAGACTCATGATCAGGCTGAAAAGGCGAAGCGATGTCCTCGTTATAGCTACGAAGGTGCGTTCCAAATGCTTTAAACGCATTCCTACTACGCATTGTAACATTCCTCATTGGCGAAGCAACTCTGAACTTATATTGATTTTGCTTTGTGCTTTCGTTGAAACTATTCATAACTCTATAGTATGGTATCGAAACGCAAGAAGAACACCGAGTACTACGCTGTAGTTACCGGACGTCTTGACGAACCCACGATCTTTTCTTCATGGTATGCTCCTCCTAGATTGCAATCGAAGGCACTAAAACTCGATATAATTAGGGGAGATGCACATCCGCGAGTAACAGGCTGTGAAGCTGTATTCAAAGGCTTTATTTCGATCGAAGAAGCACGCGACTATATGAAACAACAAGGCTTCGCAGGATGTAAGGAGATTATCAAAGAGACAGCCCTAGAGACTACCCCAGCTTGGGAAAGTATGGCCTACTATGCGGTTGCGCATGGAGCGAATCCTGGTATTCACGATGTTTGGTAGTAAGTTATGCTTTCAGCTTTAGAAATACTCGATGAGAATACCTACAATGTACAGTGGACCGAAAGGAGCCATGAATGATACCCATAAGATCTCTGGAGCTTGCCACAAGCATTTCCGAACAAAGGAGCAAGCTGAAGCGTTCATAAAGGACTGGAAAGAAGCATATGCAGAGGTTTGGCTTAGAGCGGTGAAAGGAGCGTTGGATGAGGGACTCAGACCCCTGGACATGAAGCTGGATACAAAAAAGATACTGCGCGGAGCAAATCAGGGCCCAGGTATTGAAGGACTATCCCAGCGATTCGATAGCGCGATGAGCTTGACGTAGATTATGGAGACTGTCGATACTTTACTTAACTTGGTCATTTACTATCTGCGCGCGGCAATCGACAGCCACAGCAATAAGCGAACTCAGATGGAACGGGGAGAAAGAGCTTTTGCCATCCAGCGACATGTCTTATATTCCAATTGCAAATAGCCATTGCATCTTGATTCTGTATAATGCCCACTTAACGCCCAATCTGACTATGGTCGTGATGCAGAACCAAAAATGGTGTTGAACTTGTAGTATACGAAGTCCGGTTCGATATTTGGGTGCTAAACCACCTCTGGGCATAGCAGCCACAGGATAAAAGCAGCACATCCGGGCTCAGCTGGACACAAGGCTATTTCCTTATCAGTCCAACCGTTGCGAAACCCGGAAAAGAATTCGCAATTTCCTGTGGCACACTTCCAAAACCCGAAACCACGCATACCAGTCTCGATACCTACTCGATCCCGTATGATGCGAGGTGAACCTGTTTGGTCTGACCATAGCAGTTCGATGTTCCGAATTTAGGTTTCGCCCCTCTACTAGTATCGCACCTGCCCCCTAGCTGGAATTTACCCCGCCATTAGGGTTCGTGGCCCCGCTAGACCAACCTTCATATCATCTCTGTATCCTGACAAAATGATTGTCATCGCCAGTCAACATTCGCCCTCTAGCATTTATTTCTTCCTCCGATCACATCCCTTTTCCGCGCCTCGCTAACCAACAATTGCCAGCTTAATGGCGACGCGAGGCTAAGTTATCTGACGTAATGAGCCGGTGAAGTCGTTCACCGGAGAGGCAGAGTCCATACGTGCGAGTTAACAAGCAGCAACAACAGCAAGGCTGTAATTATGCTGCAAGGCAGAAACGTTGGCCGTAGCGTACTACGTGTAGCGTAGCATGCAGCTAGCGACATCCGGTGAAGGTGCCTAGGCTTGAAGCCTCTGGCACTAGCTCTAGACACGGACTATAAACACAGGGCGCTCTTCTTCAATTTCATATGGTATACGAGCTAGGCTGATTCATTCTATTAGACCTAGAGTCCTTCCCATTTCATTTCCTAAACGCACTAGTCCAGTCTCTAATGACACCAAAATTGAAAAGGCCAGCAATGTTCAGACGCTCCCCTCGCAGCAGCCAAGGCAGCCGTCCAATGGCGCAGCTAGTCGAAGGCGTGCGTTTGTCAGGTAATATCACGCAAATATTTCATAGCCTTGCGTTAATAGTACCCCACAGACTCTATGCTAGACACCGACGTGTTAGATATGGGCCTCTTCAACAATGGTAATAAGCTGCTGCGTTTCAGATCAATAAGGTGATGAATTGACTAGAGAACGGAGTAGATTTTGACCTGTGGTTTACGAGAGCGATCATCCAGTGTTATCTAGCTATTGCTATCCAAAGGGAGCACTTGGGACATGCTACTGTTAACCCAAAGGTAGCTCACAGCGATGCCCTTTCCTCTCAACCTTGTAGACTAAACTTCTTCAGGCTGTCATCGAGCAAGTGGAAGCTAGGTATTGGAGGGAGCCTAGCCAAAATGTAGGAAGCAACGTCGGGCTCCATAACCCTGGATCCGAGCTCTTCGGCCGCATCAAAGCCGCTCGCGCCACTAAGGACAATAAGACGTTGGAGGTCTTCTTAGACCAGCTATATTCCGATATCCTGTCAAGCTGCAGAAGGCTGCGCAGCGAGAAAGCGGCAGAGCTCGATGCGGATACGCCATTCAGTCCTAGCCATATCCACCGCGCTACAACCCCAAGCTCTACTACGAGCAGCAATCCGTCTTCCGAAGACAGTCAAAAAGCAACAGGTACCCCCATTGAGACAGAAAGCTCTTTGCCGGATGATGTCGTACAAAGCGTGAGCCTTTCCATTCAGGGCGGTCTTCCATTGGCACAGCCACTCGAAGCAGAGCGACCAATGCATGAGTACACATCGATGTTGTACGAGTATGCTAGTGGTTCCGGGAAACAGCCTGAGTACAATAAAGAGTGGGTGTCTTTGGACATATGGCGTTGTGAAGCCGTCTTTAATGGCATTCATGGGGTAGGAGAAGCTCGAAGTTGGAAGCATGCAAGGCATATTGCATCGCAAAAGATTTGTCAAACGCTTGGTATCACCAAGGAGTAACCTGGGTTTTGTTTATTGTACGTAGGTTTCGCTTTTTAAACCTTTCTTCCATGTAGCTATTTGTCAGGAATCTCACCAATAATGTCGCTTATTATCTATGCGGGTTATACTTATCCCTTATTCTCATATTCTTAGGTACTAACTAGAGTAGCAACGTCGCATAATCCTACTTATTATCACTACTATAACGCTAAATAAAGGCCTATAATTAACATATCTAATTAAATATAAGGTCTAGTCTAACTTTATAGGCGAAAGGGCTATAGTATAACGACGTACGTTATTATAGTCTAAAAAAGCTTTATAGGGCTAGATAAGATACCATAATTAATACGGTGTAGTTAATACTGAAGAGATAGTATTTTTCGTTTCTTGAGCGAACGAATTATCTAAGAGGAGGCTAAGAATAAAATCGCCATAAAATCAATTCGAGCAGCTAGCATTGTTGGGCGACAAATGTGAGTTGAGTTTAAAGTACCCGCAATCTGTCCCGTTTCGATGTGCGTCCCGTGGCGCAGTGAGGGACCTTAGTCTAAGTTGGCAGGCAAGCCTTTCACCCTCTTCTTCTGAGCCCAGCGCTTTAACTCTTCGAAATTTCGGCATTGATGTGTGTAACCCCAACCATATGTTACATTTTCTCCTGGCTGAACCCATTCTGGAGTTACACCGGCTGCGCACATGACACTCTGGCGCAGGTAATCGTAGCAATGCTTCATATGACTGGCCTGGTCACTAATGTTGGCAGGGAGCTCGCCACGGTTCTCCAAGAGCCACGACATGACTACGCGTATCTTGTTCTGTGTTTTGTAAGAATCTAGAGCAATCCGGTCGTCTACAGGTTGCTTACGAGGCAGTGGAGTTGATGGAAAACTGAGAGACAAGCACCTTGCTGAGGAATAGCCACGTCGTTCTTTGACATTTCCATGAAGAATGGATTCTGTTGTGGCTCGAGGATTACCCATCCTTTGCCCTCTTCACGCTTTTAGATCATATCATAAAGGTTGAGATGTATTAGAACGTACCTGGAGACAAGGCATTCCATGCATTGTTTGTCTCTGATATGGATCCGGAAACATATTCATCATGGAGGAAGAACGTTTGAGCGGTTTCTGTTAATACTCATGAGAATAGTCTAGACAAATGAGGGTTGTGGGCACATACTTTCCTGCATCCATACTGTGATCTCCTCGGCCCACGGCTTATCTTCGTTGGGACTGTTGTAAAAGTGAATGGCGAGCGATGCTCCCAATAGAGTGGTTAGAAAACAGACAAGTACCGGCATGAAGCAATTGTTATGCCGGAGCGAAGGTTTTGCTCGGTTTAGGGCGCGTTGGTCTGTACTTTCAATGTCCCCCGGTGGCGCAAAGTAATGGTTTCGCTTCATTATGGCCTCTCAATTTTATGGCCTCTCAATTTTTTTCCCCAAACGATACAAACCGGAGAGACGAGTGAAAAAGTATTTCGTCGAGGGAATGCGGTTTGAGGGCGATGACCTTGAACAGTCCTGGTATCTAGGTCACTCGGGGATTAGGGACTCTGTACTTCGAAATCCATATGTAAGGATTTGCTATATTTGGACCAGAATATCTCTAAGCTTTACAAATATGATTTAATAAAGTAACTGCTTACTCTATGATCATAACAGACATTTAGTCCGTAAATTTAGTCCGTAACTGTCTAAAGGCATTCATTATGCACATAAGCGATGCCAAGAGTATCTTGCACGACTAGCGGCTTGTCCTTACATTGGCATTTCACATCTATCTGTCGTATTCATAAATCCGCGGATTACTTGGAAACTAAGCGAGCTCAGAATATTTTCCTCTCGTTTACAGAGGATGTTAAATTAAAACAACACTCTACTAAACTATTATATAATTTTATTTAAGCCAAGCAAAGACAGTGCTGCAATTCTAATAGCACAAAATTTTCTAGAATCTAAGCATTTTTAGCGAAGATGCTAATCTTGAGGTGCCTTGCAGCCCAGGCTCTTTGATCAAGCTTTGTAAACCGGCTTTCTTAAAGTCTCTCTTGCGACAAGAGATGGCCACACAACACTTAATACACGTAGAAAGGGGTCTAGGATCGTCAATTAAGGGGTGCACTTTAGAACGGGATACATTTGAGATCGCAATTCCGTATCTTTTACAAGGGTACCTTGGGTGGGGAGAGAAATATTCTGGCGTTCTTAGTGCCAAGGAATCCACGGATTTATGAATACGACAGATTGCGTGCGAAAATTGGTATGAGAGCAACAACAATCAATGCGAATCGCTGCCACGCAATGAATATTGTTTCATTTTGACTATAGTAAACTAAAGTTACTTATCTGTATAGAGATCTACGAATGATGATTTTTTTTGGTTTTATTTTAATGGCGCTAAGCGTAATATTAACGGCTTTGTGCGCAGCGGCGGAAGAAACCACATAGAACTCTACAACGCAAAGAGTACATAGAGTAAAAATACTTCGGTATCAAGATGCAATGCGAAAAAGTATACATCTAAGATATTAAACAATTACAGTATGTGGTAGTGGTGCTAGAGGTAGCCTGCTTTTAGAACTTTTCTCTGCCGCGCATGAGGTAACTTTTGAGCGAATCTTAGTTAAACCTTGACTAGAAAACAGCCGTCCTATGACTTTGCAACTCAAAAAGATTACAGCTTGAAAGTGCTACAGTATTAAGATTCTATATAGAATAGTATATATCGAAGATACTAGAGAATTATGGCTTATGGTAGTGGTGCTAGACGTGGTCTACTTTATACGTTGCTTTGCTGGGGAAAAAAAATAACTGATGACTCTCTTGGTTGTTTCCGATTTTCGCACATAATAAATCTTGGACATGGCCCTTGGCTCTCTATTACGCACTACATCCGGAGATAGTGATATATTACTGTTGCAACCTACGAAGCTCCACCAACGAAGCTTGTGACGGCGCGACGCGTCACATGTCTCTCAGCCGATCTCCTCGCTAGAGACTTGGCAGGAGGTATATCTTCGTAAGATCGAGCACCTCTGCTTCTAGTTCAATGTACAAGGTTCACCACCTCTCTTGTTTGTAGCAGGAGCATGCCGATCGTGACAAGGCTCACAGTTAGGCAATATTCAACAGGTTATCACTTGGATATCTGTGAGGGCTAATTTTAATTACACAACACGAGTTAGGACCTCTAGTACTGATTCGGCTTCCACATATGGATCTCAAGCCTAAAAGAGTAGAAAGCAAAAGTCACGTTGCGCACTACATGAGATATAAACACAGAAAGAAGTGGGTGATAAATAACTTAGGACTTGTTGGGCCGTAAGATGTTTGAAAGAGTGTATGCAATTGTCATATGAAGACGTGGGACATACTTGCGCAGATATAATGCTCATCCCTCGGTCTAAGCATTAAACAGGCCATAGGACTTCTTCCTTAGCTTGCTAAATCAACTACTCTAGCTGATCTCGCCGAATCTACATGACAGTGCAATAGCCAGCGGTTTTGTGACATCTGTTGGGAGGACACTTTTCACGTCTAACATCATATTGTTAACGTGGCCGTATTCCTCGTGATGTGTTATATAGAACGGATGTAGAAACGCTTTAGACTTACGCCTCGTTCTTGTTGGATTCGGCAACTCCATCGCGACTGACAGAGATGACAGTAAAGGCCTTGGGCTCAGGCATAGGGTCTGCATTCTTGGCGACAATACCGGCAGCAATCTCGGGGGATGCCACATTTCGATCGACAACTGGAGAAAGACCTGCCGAGAGAGGTGCAGCAGCGACGCCGGCTACTAGGGTAAAGGCATAACTTGCGGTAGTTGCTTGGTCGAGCTTCATTTTTGCTTGTATGCTGGGCAAGGCTTGTCGCCGTGAGCTAAGGATGTGATTGAGATTCAACAGGGTGGATGCATGAACGTGAGAAGGACATGGCCTCTTTTTATGCCAAAGTGCCTGTCTTCTTACTCCCTGACAATCTACTTACATTAGCCTTTCTATCTATTTAAAGCTTTTCTTAGGTCATTGACATTAAATTTAGATCAGGATGGGCGCTTAGGTCACAGTGCTAGCTAAGCTTTGCACAGGTCATTCAGGCGGAAGACACGGCCCAATACCGCTCGTGGAGAGCTTGGATTTTATCAATGCCTACTTCTAGACTGATAATACTAACGTTAGTAAAGTAGTCCTAGATTCCTCGCTAAACGCCGAGCACTCACGAAGTTCATTTGATGCGTTGTGCTTCTTGTGGGGAACAGTACTGATATCTATGTAATGTTTAAAGCCAGAGTGATTACGTCTATATGTCCCATTTGTATGAACAACCAGGCATGAGTTCTAGAGACATCTTTCTAAGATAGAACTATGAATAAAACGAGCCAGAATTTCACAATTCGCAGATACAGAAATATTCTTCCAGTCATGGTAATAGAAAACTCAGACCACACCAATATATACCCCCATACTGCCCATGATGGGATCAGGTCTGCCGTTGTGCATCCATAGTGGGTGAACGGTGGGATCGTACTTTGCATCAGCCCAAAAAACATCTCCTTTGCGTATTTCGCCTGCATCCTTACACATCCCAGCAGCAACAATATGCTGGTTAGTGACTCGAACCTGATTATCGTAGAGCTGCTTTGAGGTGCAGATAGGATGTCCATTCTTGTAACCTGTCATGCCGATGCCCCCATCGTGCATATGTCCGCCCATGTCCACGATTTCTCCATCCACAGAAGAAGTCCAGTTAGGTGTTCGGTATTCAAATGCGTTTGTGGTACTCTTGACATCGACTTCAGCATTTCCACATCCAGTCAAATCTAGCCATGCGACAGCGATGCTACGGTAGTCTCTCGCCTCGGAGTGGTTTGCTAGAATGTACTCGTATCTAACGACGATACGCACAGTCATATCGACGTCTGCATCGTTCATCAGTTCAACCACGATATCCCACTGATCATCGTTTCCAATATGATAGCCCCACAGACCGCCAGAGTTCCAGCGTCGAGTCCATCGCTCATTGCCACCACCATAGAAGCGTTCGCCCGCCATCTGCGGACAAACAATGTCCGGCCGAGCCCGATTGAAGAAGATGATGTGATGAAGTAACATTCCAGAGTCGGTGAATAGTTCAGTACCATTGGCGTCTTGCAACATAGCATGCATCGCTAGAACGTAGCAATTGGTACATGGCTTCGTGATATTGTAGAATATCTCCTCCGGACGCATGCTCCTCGCCATGGTGGTATAAGGCCCATACGGAACAGTAGCAATGTAAGCCCCTGGCGTGATGGGGTTGTCCATTAGGACTGGTTCGATTGCAATCAGAGACTCGTGAGGTCCGGCGTGTCGATCCGTTCTTCGTCCTGACGCTTTACGTCGGAATTGAGCATCGAAATTGAGTAGACTGAGTAGTCCTAGAAGAACAATGGTCGTAGCGATAAAGAAAAGAGCGTAACAGTATGGATTTTGATGGCGCGGCATTGTGTAGTAATATCTAGTTGTATTGCTTCTTGCAAGTCTGGGTTATGCGCGAAGATACAAAGCAGGAGGGAGTAGCCGAGGTGTCAATTGTCCTCAACCACGTTCGCTTGCAGAGGAGATCTACAAACTCGTTTGTGAAGGTCACACAAGCATGTTGGAATTTTTCTTTCGCACTTCCTTCTACACGCGCTAAAAGTAGATCCAGGTGACCATGTCTTAAAATTAACACACCGTGCGAGCTTCATTGGGGAAAGTGGCCCTGGAGACTTCTTGGAACTGGGCGTACTTTTAATGCCAAGGTATTGTTTGTGCTGATCAATGTGAACCCATGTCAATGACAAATCTACGGCCTGACAGAAGAAAGAGGTAATCGTGATTATCAAGCGTGCGACCGTCTGGTAGCTTAATTTAGGTGAGGCTACTAAAGATTGCAGCTACGAGCCTTGAGGAGCGTGAATCTGTAACAGTTTATATTTCAATCATGCCGAAAAACGTTGCAATTCCGTTCAATATCGGTACCGTATCAATCATGGTTTTGATCCCCTACCTTGACAGAGTGATCGCACAATTCACAGCCTTGAAGTTCGTAACGACCAGGTTTGAGGTAGTTCCGAACAGGGATGATGATCTGTACTTTGACGAACCAAAGGCCTTCGTAGAGGCTCCATCAGAGACGCGTCCTCGATATTCAGGCCCAGGGTTTGGATGCTATGCAGCTTTAACCTTTGCCGGTCTTGCAGCCTTTCTCTTCGTAGAAAATGTACGTCTCCAGAGGTATGGAAGCCTCCAGACGGGATACGCTGGCGAGCTAGGTTAGTTCTACTACCTCATCAGCTTCCGTGCCCTACAAGTAGCTAATAGAGGGTTGTGAAGATGCTGCGTTACCCTATATCCAGGTTGAAAAGGTCTTGTTTACCGGCGGCGTCAGTTTTGACGACAATGGTACCTTTTATCGACATAAAGTAGGAAAACAATACGTGGGTCGACCAACACAGGAGATCGAGGATAATTGGAACGAGCTTGTTCCCTTCCAGTTCATAGCATTCACCCCCGACCAGAAGAAGTCAATCAAATTACACATTGACCCCGCAACTGAAGACGGCCTCTTCCGCCTCTCGCCCGAAGTTATACACTCCCTACACTGTATCAACACCATTCGCAGAACGATAGATGGGTATCGATACGATCTCCCCGATCAGATCCAAAACGAAACTCGCTTTGTCTTGCACCTTGAACATTGTATCGATTTCCTTCGCCAATTTGCTATGTGTAAAGCGGATCTGACTCCGATACCTGCGGTATTCAACCCCGGCATAAAAATCCCCTTTCCCGCATTTGAGCAGGAACACACCTGCCGCAACTTTTCCAAAATCCACAAATGGGCGACCGAACAGAATGAAATGGCAATGGAGACTGTCAAGGACACTGCCACCGGGCCCCCAATACTGCCATGATGGACGAGGCAACTATGGTGTCTGAGACAGAGGCTGGAGATGGGAAATTCGTGGTTGATGGGGTATCTATAGGGGTTCTTGATAGTCCAAACCCAGTCTCGGGGACGAAGCGACCGCCATCAACAGGAGCGCGCAGTTGCCTTAACAGGAAGGTTCTAGGCAAGGCGAATCCGAATCTGGGCTCAGAATCTCCCTATCATTACGCTGTGTTGAGATATTCCCATTTGAAATTTCGAATTATAGAGTTTCATTCAGCGTGAAGCTGTCCGAATTCCCTAATTTAGGAAAGAGCCGTAGGTCTTTACTAGAGCTAAAGCAGCTGCCCCTACGCATAGGAGGAAGGAGACCAATAGGAATTAATTAAACTCTTAGCTGCCTGAGGAGGGTAAGAGGCTGTTAGGATCTCACATTGCGAAGATGGGGGAGGCACGGTTTATGTATGATAGGACGTCAGTACACGACGGGTACTGACTGACACACTGCCAAGTAGACTAGCGAGATCACGTGACCATAGATTATGTAATCCCACGTTCCCACGATTCCCACGGGCCTTAGTATTTGCTAAGCATTATAGGAATATAGGAATTATAGGAAGACTACTAGTATATAGCCCTACGCTATTCTCTTTAAATATTATATTTAACCTAAGTTACTCTAAATAATATACTAGTTACTACTATACTCTTTATACTAATATCCTATCTTACTAGACTACTCCGCGAAAATTAACTCTAAGACCTTTTAGTCTTAATATTTTAAATACTCTTATAAAATATCTAATTTAAGTATAATTAATATTAATCTACTAACTTTAGAAA
>JAQGEP010000100.1:0-139103 GCA_028476805.1 Acrocalymma vagum | reverse complement strand
AGGAGGAGGAGGAGGAGGAGGAGGAGGAGGAGGAGGAGGAGGAGGAGACGGTGGGGGGTTTTTTGGGTCGGATTGCACGTGGGATGGAACGTAGTTGGGTATGAGAGAGGATCACCGTAAATAGCGGGAAGGAGATGAATTAGGTAGCCTTCCAGCTCAAGTGACTCAGAGGCGGGGAATAACAGCAGTCGCGTGGAATGGCGTGATAGCGTTGGGTCGGTCACAGCAGGCGCGAGGAGCGCACACACAGTTTAAGTACCTGTGTGGACAGCTGCTGGTGCAAGTGCATCAGCTAGATAGATTACCACGTAGGAGTTGGGACGCGAATGTGATCGTCATGGGCCGTTAGTTTGGGTATAAGATGGGGTGTGTAAGAAAAGTGCGTGTGGTATAATGTGGCGTGTTTGGTCCCTGCTGGCCCATGATCAGCCTGGCAGATCACTGAGAAGGAGAGACTGCTGGACGAGTGAAATTTCCAGCGCAGTGCACATTCGCTGCGTTTGCTGGGTCTATGACGTAACCGTTGCCAAGAGACCCTGAAATTCGGTCCATTCCGTGGCTGCCGACACAGACCGCAATGCCCACTCTGGTACGGCTCTTTCCTTCCAGCAAATCACAGGCAACCGGTACTGGAGCCCTTTCCCGGAAACATTCACCTACTGCATGGATTCGCCAGGGTGTAGCTATTGATATTCAATCATGCTCCCCGCCTCCTGCTGTTTTCGTTGAAACATGAGGGGTACAAGAAAGAGAAAACTTTTTACAACCCATGTTGCACCACAGCTCTTCGACGGTCCGCGGAGTGAGGAACAGCTAACGCCTGCAAGAAAGCCTGCTTGGGCAGCGGGTTGCCTTAATCACTCAAAAACATACTAAATATACTAACCCCCCTTAGCAAGTCCTATGTACCCAGTGTGTATCGACCGCATAACTACACACCACTTCTGGTAAGGTATGGTACAACATCCTGCAATACTTCATCATCGCCAACTTTCTTCTTTTTGCTCCCATTTTCCATATCCAGCCCAACCCCAGTACGAAACAACGCCCAACCTATTTTCTCATTGTACACACATCCTCATATCATATTATATGTACGCACTTAAAGCTTTGGCTTTTCTCCTAAGCCTTTAGATATGCCCCGTGAAATCCAATCAGATATAGCCATATTCGTGACCATGGGGTTCACGCCGCTGGCCGACGGGAAGATACTTGCATCCGTCACGTACAGACCTTGAGTGCCCCAGACTTGCCCCGTCGGATCAACTACGCCATCCTTCTCCAGGGCACTCATGCGGCAGCTGCCCATTTGATGTGCAGACACGAATACGGCTTCAGGCGTTGGAAAAGCCAGCGCCCGAATCTCATCCAGCCATGCCTGGAACTTCTCATCGTTGATGCCCTCTCCTGGCGGAGTAGACGGATCACGAATAAAGGTAGAAACGCCAGGAATGACGGTGAAGATTTCGGTGGCTCCAGCGACGTACTGGATCTTCGCAAGCGCAATCAGGCCCTCGACGATAGATTTCTTGTCGAACTTAGACGGTGAGTACTTGAAGCGTACGCGGCCGTCGACGGGGTCCGGGTATACCTGGCCAGTATCGCGATCGCGAGCAATAGAAATATAGCCGGCCATGTGTTTGAGTCGGGCCGCCTGGAGCTTATAGTCCAGTCCGCTCTTCCAGTTGAGCCAGATGAGCCAGGACGACGGAATCATGTTTGTGGCCTCAAGCTTCACTCCGTGACCTTTACCGTCCATATTCTCATATTCACCAACGACTGACGTAAGAATGGCGCCCTCCCAGGGCTTGACTTCCTCTGGGTGGATGGCACCAAGCACAGACACGGGGTGAACATACAAGTTCTTCCCGATTTGCCTGTTCTTGAGACCGGAACGGAGGAGCAAGAGCGGACTCTGCATGGTACCAGAGGCAACAATGACTCGCTTCGCCTTGATGATTACCTTGCGCTTGATCAAAGGCTCGCCTGCAACACCACCATTACTGTCTCGCGAGACCCATGTTCCAGCAACGCCTGTGGCGACTTTTACTCCCTTCTTTGTCGAGAAGAGCACCTTTTCAGCGTGGAAGCCTTCGATGAATTTTGCTCCCGCGCGGGCGGCGTCAGGAAGGAACGACACAGCTGGACCCTGCTTCTCACAAGATCCACAACCAAAAGTGCAGTGACCGCACCAATGTCGGCTCCCGCCGGTGTTCTGTGGGACTGCTTTATGCGAGTATCCCAACTTTCGAGCGCCCTCGAGAAGAATTTGGTTTGTCTTATTTTGCTCGATGAACTCGGTGGATACTCCCATACGGTCGCACACCCGATCAAGCGACTCCTGGAATTCTGCGGAAGTAAAGAAGGGAAGACCACGCTCTGCCCATTCCTGGCGAACATAGCCTTGTGTTTGCAGAGAAGCAGACCAGTTCACCGTCCCGCCGCCTCCCCAGGTCTGGCCCGCCACAACGCTGACAGAGGTGTCGTCTGATGAGATGAAGGCGCCATTCATAAAAAGATGGTTCCAACCTAGCTGATCGGTCATGGGGAAGTGGTCAGGGGTCCAGTGATAGCCTTTCTCCACAACGACGACCTTGTGTCCGGCCTCAGCTAGGTTCTTCGCGGATACGCCGCCACCGCATCCACTGCCCACAATCACGACATCCGTTTCAATGGTCTGAGGCTGATCTCCTGGCGGAAACTGAATGAACTCATAGTCGTATCCCTTGCCGGGTTTCATCCCAATTGGGACACGCGGTATTCCTAGAACTCGACGCAGAGTGGGCGTGATCTTGACCCATGTTTGCTTGGTGAGAATGGTAAGTGAGCGGTGCAGTTGTCGGAGTGGTGGCAGACGCGCAATTGCCCAACTCTGGACAATGGATTCGCGAATGTGGGCTGGTTGTTCGCTAATGGGATTGAGATAGCCGGTCAGGATCAGAGAGCCGGCACGGGTGCTGTGCAGCCATTATTAGATTGGCATCTTTGAGTGGGAAGGAACGGGCGGTCCAAGCAATTGTCCGTTGTGGGCAGAGGATACCATCTCGAATAGGCAAACCAAACGCCCCAAACGCCCAAAACAGAGATAGTGTGAACTGCAAGCGAGAAAAAAAAAGGCAACAGAAACGCGAGAGCGTGTAGGTAGTTGGTTTCCAATGAGGAAGAATTCCCAACCGAGAGATATAACTCACCACGTGGTATCACGGGGGGTTTGGGTAAAAAAGACAGTTTGATAGACAATATTTTTTCATGGGAAGCAACAAAATATTGACATACTTCAAAATATTCAACACCATAAGCAACTCATTCCTCTGCGACTGCGGCATATACAGCGCAATCAGCCTATGAAACTCCGCTCTGAACATTGGATTGGCAGACGCATTGTCCGCCAGGTAATCTTTGGCAGCCGCTTCAGCATCTACATCGGAGTCCGGAACGGCGCTCTTGACAGCGCTCAGAGCGCTCGAGTACTCTTGATCGGGCACTGCCATCTCGGTCTTTACATTGGCAATGGCCATGGGCTTTACGGACGGAATCACCGCGTCTGTTATGGCTAAGAGGATGCCCCATTGTGCGGGCGTCAATGGATCTTCTGCGGGCAAAGGAGCAAGAGGCGTCGCTTTGGGCGATACGGGCTCGGAGGGCAGCGACATGGCTCGAATAGGATTGGGGTGGATATTATGTATCAACGACAGTAGGGATGTGTGCAGGCCACAGGACTGGGCCCTTGGAGAAGCAATATCACATTAGTGAACAGGCGGGCTAGGTGGGCTCGCGACAGGCGTGTTCAGTCTTTTATGCGCGCGGAGACGAGATGGAGCTTCCCCGCGTCTGAGGTGAGAAGTGTCTCGCGATCTTCTGGGGAAGGAGCCTCGGTGTGTGTAGGCCTCGGCGCGCAGAGGAAGAAGCGCGTGAAAGGGAAAATCGCCACAAAGGGGTAGCCAAAAGGGGTTGCTAGTCACGGGAGTATCACATGCTCTGGATGTGGAGTACTACTCGTGGATAGAGTAGGCGTCGTAGTAGAGAGAGCACGGCCAATACAGACGCGTGGGTTATTCTTACTAAGGACAAGGGAGAAGGATGCTCGTGAAGAGCACAGAGTTACTCCAGACAGGACAGTGCTGCAAAACGGACCGTGTCAACCCTGCGCCACAGGGTCTCACGTGCCGCTGAGATTTGGCTGGTGGCTGGTGGCCAGTGGACACAAAGGAACAAAGGGAACAAAGGCCCAAAAGCGGGCGTCGCAGGCTTCCCGCAGTCTCGCCTCACCGCTGACAATGGCTGGGCAGCACCCCCGGTCCTCCCCATTCCCCACCTGTTGCAGAACCAGGGCGGGTGCTGGGCTAGACGTGTTGTTTTGCTGGTAGTGCTGGCGCTTGAAGGGTCCAGTGCGAGGCAGGGTGTTGTGGACGGCGGCTGAATAGAGGGCAGTGGAGCTACTGTATGTGCTGTATGTACTGTATGTACGTACTGTACAGTATCTTTTTAGGTCCCGGTTTGGAGTGCTTGTCGCACGGAACAGCGAGGGCCAGTGGTGTTGCCCATCTCGATGCGGACGCCCCTCGGAGATCCCAACGCAGCGCTATGGCCCATGGCAGACAATTGGAAATGGGCCACGCGGCGATTGGCCAGAGATAAGAAGCTGCGGGCGCGCGACGGCCACTGAGCCTATGACGACCGGCAGATTCAGTGGGCCGCTTTCCTGTAGAGTCTAGTGGGCCACGGTCTGAGCCTTGAGCAACCGTCGTCTGCACTCTACCGACGCTCATCCGGTTGGGGTGAGTGTGGCTCACTTTTCAGTACTGGCCCTCTTCTCTCACTCGCTGCACACGCAGGCGGCGGCGGCAGACGGTACTTAGACCCTTTGTGCTTTTCGCCACCATCGGCCGCTTCCTCGCCGGCCATGAATGATATCAACGGTGGTGGTGACGGCGGTGACGCTCATCCCGTAGCCACAAACAGCCCCGCGCTGCCGCTTTCTGTATTTTGCTTTCTTTGCTCTTCTTTCTATTCTGAGGGTGCTGTGCATGGAGGATTCAAAAGCACGAGTGTTGCAGCGACAGAGATACCAGATAGTACATGCTTCACCGTATCGTGCGCCAGGAAGACGCGCCCAAGTCCGCCATGCATCTGTTTGCGGGCGGGTTCCACTGTGCGCGGTGCTGCGCATTCATCTCTACTTTACAAACTGCAATTTGGACATGGCCGATGCTAGCCCGGCCTTCGACAGGGGTCTCTGGCCGTCGATGCTTGGTGCTGGGCGTTGCCGTTGCTCGTTCCCTCGCCCTCAACTAACCCTACGTCGGACTCGTAATAATGCGCAGACGACCTCTTCCTTAATTCTCCTTCGCCCCAGATCCTCAATCTGCTCCCTCTTCACTCTCCATCACCCATCCCAATCCGCCTCAACTCTATCCTCTTGTGTGTTCCACCAGACCATGCGCGCCGTTGGACGACCCTGAAGCAGACTGTGGCCCCGGCATCTGTTGTATCACCCCTTCCCGCCTCTTATCGCCCGCCCAACCGTCAGCGACCAATTGTCATCCTATACCCAACCTCAAAACGTCCTCCTCCATTTCCCTTCCTCTCGACAACAGCACTCTTGCTGTCGCTCTTCTCTCTTATAGAGTGACTGGTGTCACCGTTTCCTGAGCGCTGCAGCTTGCTGTCAAGCCTTATCGTAAAAAGGTCCCACCAAGCCCGCATTGCGTCCGCGACCGCATTACAACCTCGAAACATCGTTATCGCAAACCCTACGCGCTGTTCACCGCCTTCCCGAAACCTCCTATCAGCCTCGCACACCCCTCGTGCGATAGTCCTCTTATACGTCGTCCATATCCTCATCCTCCTTTGACCGCCGTCGATTTCCCCTAATTCACCCTCCACCATGGCCACCGAGTTCTCAACTGCCACAGCCATTCCACAGCCCTCCCAGTTTCAACACCATGCGTACCGCAAGTCGGCGCCCTATAATGCTCTCCCCTCGGGCCAAAACACACCCATGAACGTTTCGCCCACCTCACCGCGCAGCACTTCCCAACTGCCCATGCACCCACAGCATGCGCCTCCAATCCGACCGCTGAAGACGCCCATCTACGTCCCAGCAGCGTTGCGTAGAACGGAGAAGCCCGCTCGACAATCCCCTCCCAAGATTGATTCGGCTGCACATACGCCCAACAGCAGTTGGGGTTCAGGCAATGCGTTCGGCCAAAACATCGGCGACGGCAACGTTACCCCCGTCGCTCGCATTGCAACGGAGGACCTGCACAGCATCTACGGCGATTCTCCACTGTCTCCGATCTCAGGACCCATTACAAGGAACCACTGGCAGGTAAGTAATGATTACCCATTTTCGTTCTTCTACGCACATATTAGCATCTGCATCATTTCCTCTTTTGTCGCGTGCCCGCGCTGCTCATCTTGTTGGGGCTCCAGCTGTTACGTACATGGATCGCATTAGCGTTGGTCTGGCCGAACCATGCCTGCTCTCGCCCCATTTTCCTAGCGCTTCGCCGTATCCGCCGCGTCTCTTTGCGAGTCAAACCATTGAATGTCGAAGAAATGGTACCTGGACTGCATGTCAGGATAGACTTGCGCGAGGCCGGAAGAATGGAAAGCCAGATCTTCTTTTTCCTGGCGCCAGCCCTGCGCTTTAAGACGTTCTCTTGTCTCACTCGCTCCTCTCCCTTCCCCCCACACTAGTGGCTTTGGCGAATGCAGGGTCGCCGAGCTCGTTGCACCACCGTCACTTCGGCTTCCATTCGGATTTGCCTTCGGTTTCGGCTTCATCGGGTGCTTTTGCTTTTTGCTTCTTGCCTGGTCGCAATTGGCCATCGTCGCGTCCAGAACCAATCGCGCTGACCATCTCTTTAGGCTGATAGCTCTACAACGGTATGCACGGCATCGTCCTGCCAGCAACCTTTTGGACTGTTCAACCGTCGCCATCACTGCAGGAAGTGTGGCGGCATCTTCTGTTGGCAGCACTCCCAGAAGCAAGTCAAACTGAATGAGCATGCTCTCTTCCACCCGGATGGCGACCTGCACCGCTCTTGCGATCGCTGCCATACCCAATTCCGTGAATGGGAGCAACTGCGCTCTAGCCGCACCAACAGCGAGAGCTCCGGAAGCACTGGTGCTGTTCAGATTGATACCCCCACGGCAGTCCAGCGTCCAGATGGGCCGCAGCAGCGGGTCGGGAGCCTAGCTACTAGCCTCCAGGGTGCGTGGAATTGGAGCACCTTTTAGGTGACAGTCGACATTCCTCCATGTTCGAAATTATCCCCCAGTCTTTTCCCCGATTAGATGTCCCGAAGGTCACAGTATCCTTATCTTTACACGATACTGGGGTTCCATTCCACCTTCACACATACACTACAACTACAAAGCTTCCTTGAGAGAAGCATCTGCATTAATAGCATGGTATCGGCGTAATGCATTCGAACGAATGGGTGGTCCTTATTACAGCGATTCAGCGTTTTCCTTCAACGGCACCTATAGAAACCAGCTCCTTCTCCTCGTGTAGGGAAGCAAGCTGTGCAACGGCCGATGAGATATCCGATTTTGATGATTTTATTATACTTTAGACGGTTTCGGATCGAACGATCGATGATAAGCGGATAGGAAGGCAGTGTTGAGACGAGGGGGAGGAAGTGATTTTTTTTTTTTTTTTTTTTTTTTGGTTTTGATGTTTGAGTTGGTGTATCTGGCTTGGTTCATTTGAATGGTTGTCTTTTTACGGGTTTGGATTTTGGATGCGAGACTTCGGCGTCTTATAATGGTTGTCCTAGGTTATAGCCCTGAGGGCAGATATAGATTGGCGTGTCCGGCTGACCATCATGGAGTCGGGCGGGTAATGAGTGTGCTAGGTTGATTTGCTAAGGGCGAGTCGACGGAATGAACAAAGATGATATATATTGCAAACGAGACGTGTGCCTCGCTCTGTGACGATGATGTCGGAGAGTACCGTGATGGTGTGATGGTGACTCAATGTATCGAAGGCGTGATGGAGGGTTTGTTTGTCGTGCATGCATGCAGGCAGGCGGAGAAACAGAGTTTGGAAAGTAAGACAGAGCTCGGAGAGGAATTTGGAAGGGGCAGGTGCTTGAAAACAAAAATAATAAAAGGAAAGGAATGAGCTATCGCCTCTCAAGGCAAGAATAAAAAGAAATCACGGGCCCCATTATTTTCACCTGAGCTTTGAAGTATCAGAAGAGTCTGCCCTGGGAAAGCGATGAAGAATGGGCAATGCGGTGTCATGGCGGGCTCCGATTGGTTGAGGCCCAATCGTGTGGGGCTATTGCTTAGTTGGGGCGGATGGCGTTTTTTTTCTAGTGATGTGGGTGATTGACTGTTCTGACTTCATATCTACTTGCGCTTACTTTGTGCATTTCAACCGAGACTGTCCGGCTTGAAGCGCCACAGCACTTTTCGGTTTTCAAGGACAAGCTCTCGATTTACTTCAAAGCGATTCTCTTGTCGCCATACGTTCCTTGCTTTTCGCAGCTTTCGGGGGCGCGAGAGGAGCAGCCCCCGCGAGACATCTTGCTCCACAGGGACGATTTTTTACAGGACTAGCTGGGGCGTGGAGCTCGAGAAAATACGGAAACATGGTGACCACGGCGATGGAAGGGACACAGAGCAATGGAGGGGCAGCGGCTCAGGATGGAAAGGGGAGGGCGAAGCTCCATGGACGCGCCTTCTACGAGAGTATCGGCAGTCCGAAAATTATACTGGCACCTATGGTGGAGCAGTCTGAGTTCGTATGTCTCGTCGATTCAATGCCATGCCTTGCGATCCAACGTCCTCAGCTATCTCCCGTTTTCCCCCAATGAATATGACTGACACGATTCCTCGTTTGTACAGGCCTGGCGAATGCTCTCGCGCTCGTTCCTCCCACCCTCTGAGCAAGCAAGCCTCTTAGCGTATACGCCTATGTTTCACTCTAAAATGTTCAATGAGCAGCCTAAATATCGAGATTCGCATTTCCAGCCGCTCAAGTCGGCGCTCCCCTCGCCGGTGGACCCATATCACATCGCACAGCTCCCGGAATCAGAACAGCATCTCGACGGTAACCCTGCGTTCGATCGGCCGTTGACTGTTCAGTTTTGCTCCAACGACCCCGATGATCTGCTCAATGCAGCGAAACATGTAGCTCCGTTTTGCGATGCGGTCGATTTGAATCTGGGTTGTCCTCAGGGAATTGCAAAGAGGGGGTATTATGGATCGTTTCTACAAGAGAATTGGGATCTGATTGCAAGAATGATTAAGAAGCTCCATGAAGAGTTGGACGTCCCTATCACAGCAAAGATGCGGGTTCTGGAGACGAAGGAGAAGACGCTGGAGTACGCGAAGACTATCCTTGATGCAGGTGCGAGTATCATCACGGTCCACGGCCGTCGGAGAGAACAGAAAGGACATAATACCGGACTGGCGGACTGGAGTTTCATACGGTATTTGAGGGAAAATCTTCCAGAAGAGACAGTTATTTTCGCGAATGGGAACATATTACAACATGAGGATATTGAAAAGTGCATAGAGGCTACGGGCGTAGATGGCGTGATGAGCGCCGAGGGCAATCTGTACGATCCTACTATCTTCGCCAAACCACCACCTGTCGGCCAAGAAGGACGCGAGTACTGGCGTGGAAAAGACGGAAAGGGCGGATACAGAGTCGATGCAGTTATGCGTCGCTACTTGGACATTATCCACAAATACGCTCTTGGCCAAGAACCACCGCAACGCAAACCTCTCTTCATTCCTGGAGACCCGGAGCCCGAAGAGTTCGCGGAACCAGCCAAGGAAGAGGACGACGGTCCACCAAAGAAGAAGCAAAAGGTTTCCAAAGCCGAGCGGAAACAGCAAGTCACGAATCCGAATCTTACAGCTATGCAAGCGCATTGCTTCCACATGCTTCGTCCCCTCGTATCCGAGCATCATAATGTGCGAGATGCGCTGGCGAAGAGCCGAGTCGGTGATGTCGAGGCTTTCGAGCATGTGCTTACGCTTGTCGAGAAAGCCGTTAAGCAAGGCCTCATTGCCTACGAGCAAGAGCGACAAGAACAACAAGAACAAACACAAGTTTCAAACGTCACAGCACCCACCGGAACCACCGAGCAAGCCACCTCCCAGGACTCCACAGAACAACCCGACCTGGACCCCTACGAATCCTCCCTCGCAACCGTCGCCCGCTGCAAGCGCCCGTGGTGGGTCTGCCAGCCGTATGTACGTCCACTCCCCAAGGAAGCGATTGCTAAGGGCTCCATGTCGCTAAGTAAGAAGGAGAAAAAGAAGTTGGAGGCGCAGGAGGAGGCTAAAGCAGAAATGGAGGCGAAAGCTGCGGTGTTGGAGGGAAGTGTGAAGAAGGGGTTAATAAAGGAGGAGGAGAGAGAGGTTCCGAAAGAAGGGTTGGTTTGTGGGTAGTTCAGGGGAAGTGGAGGGGAAAGTGGAGGAAATGAGGGGAGGAATCTTGACTTAGAAGTATATACCCCGTTTAAAGAGATGTTCTTGTCTTGATGATTCGATGATTAGGAGAGTGTTTTGTCATACATTTCGAACCTTTTGTGGGAGAATCAAGTTCGTACAATATTTGTTCGTAATTGTCGGTTAAATCCAGCCCACTCAATTCAGAATAAAGTGTGAAATGTCACTGCAGGGAACATGAAGCAGCCCTTGAGTCCCTCAGTTGCTTAGACTTCAATCTCCTTCTCGTGGATCTATATAGTGAGTGAGTGCTGTGTTTATCTAACCTGTGAGCCTAGTTTTGGTTTTTTTTTATTTTACTCTTGGGGTGATAAAAGGGAATGGGGTAATGGAGCTAGACGCGTTGTATTGGCATTGTATGGTTGAGTTGTATGTAACATAGCTCGGTTTATTCCTTTTATATGGTTGAAAGTCGATGGGAGGTGACAAGACTGAATATTCACAAGGCCTATGCAGCCTTTGACCGATCACACTCGAAAAGGCTCCAACATAGCTCTTACCTCCTCTTCTTCGATTTGCAGCCCCGTTCATTCAACAAACTTTTCCTCGTCTCCCCTTTACTCAGTTCCTCTGTAGTTGACGCCCGTCAGGACCGACCCTTTCTCCGTTACCGGAAGCGCAGTCGGTGTCGTTTCGTTATCGATTCAAGCTTTCAAAGGGCTTGTCTGGTACATAGATGGTGTGAAAGAGTCTAAAAATGAGACTGAACAGATCGTATCTGAGGCTGAGAGTCTGGCAGACTTGCTCGAGCAGTTGGATCCTGGAGAATATGTGTCAGCAGCAAGTTCCGGGATCGTTGCGTGTGCAGATGCGCTTGAGAAGATCCGCAAGAAGCTTGGGGGAATACGATACCTGCTGACAGGCTGAGCAGGACGGCAACTTTGAGAGAGCTCAAGAGAAGATTAATCTTTCATTTCAAGGAAGCAGACTTGTTGTATTGGAAGGATATTTTAGGATCAATTGGAGACCCATGCTGTGAAAAAGTGTCCATTACGCCTCTACTCTAACGCATGTTTCTTTATGATTCTTCTGGTCCGATATCGAACGTTGTACTTCATTGGCTCCTGGGAAAGAGAGCAAATCTAGAAGATCGTTGACCGGGCACGAACACAACCGCTTTACACTGTCTTGGTGGTCAGTCAGGGAACCTATATCCCATAAGTGTTAGACGATTTGAGTTACAGGAGATGGTCGCATTCTTTCCAGACAAAACTTCAGACCACTGTGCTTGCAGTTGTAGCACCTCCGGATGCGTCTTCCTTACGATGTTTTGGGAGAGTGTATTCAACTGATTGTGTAAATGTATATTTGACCCTTCCTGAGGTTGGTTCCAGGAGATCAAAATTCTCGAGTGAACAGCCCCGACTTGGGTACTCGGACTGTATCTTACGTGCAAGCTTATCCAGATTATAGCAAATGTGCCTTATATCTAACCGCGTGAAGTCTAGCAAACGTATGGGTTCAGTAACGACCCATCTGCTATTCGGCTTCCTGGCTGCTTCAGTGACGCAAAATATGACCTCGAAATATTTCGTTACCCGGTTGAAGAAACCAGACTGATATTAGAGGAAGGTTCAGAACTCCACAAGAAAGTACGGAATTTGACGCTGACTACAACACATTCCATGGAGATCTTGCTATGTTTATTTCCGCTCATATTCTACCAAAGGTAGATTGAGTGCTTCAAGAGTTGAAAGAGGAAGATGCTTTGCAATACGAGGAGTGAAGGAGACATGCGGGCGTGATTATGGAGTCAAGCGATGAGGACACGAGCAGTGATGAAAGTGGTGCAGGCGCGGATTGAATTTGGTTGTCATTTGGTAAGATTTAAGATAAAATGAATCGAGAGACG
Source organism: Acrocalymma vagum (assembly GCA_028476805.1). Lineage (NCBI taxonomy): Eukaryota > Fungi > Ascomycota > Dothideomycetes > Pleosporales > Acrocalymmaceae > Acrocalymma > Acrocalymma vagum. The sequence continues at coordinate 126,772 of JAQGEP010000100.1, read as the reverse complement.
AACTTAGCTAACACTCACCGTACGTAGAACCCAAGATTAGTCCAGTAACGAAGCTTGGAATTGCTGTACACAGCGACGTCATGTTGGTTTCAATTGATCTTTTTTTCCATTGGATCTCTGCTTTTTGAGTGTTTCATAGTCAGGTATTTTGAGGTTCATGGTTTGGTACAATGGTCACGAGTAACCCCGCGGAAGTAGACATTTTTATGGCTCGCCCTCATTTTGACAAGTCCAACAGTGGATAGTACCGTCAACCCCACATTTGTTGAGTGAGAATCCATAATATATTTTCAGAGATTAATGGTATATAACAGTGATGTTTCCAATGATTACCCCCATACATTTCATCAACTCTACATCACACCCTCTCCCACATCAAAAGCAACGACTGAAATTCGCAACAAAGATGTCTTCCCCTCATCAAAACACCCAACCACCTGCCACTGCAGCGACAGCAGAGAAATGGTCCTGCAAGAGGAAATGGATTCTGCTTACTGTTGTAGCATTCTGCCAAATCAGCATGAACTTCAACGCCGCTGTCTACTCCAACGCCATCGAAGGCATCAACCATGAATTCTCCACCGAACACGCCCGTCTCGGCATGACTGCCTTCTTGATTCCCTACGCTGTAGGCTGCGAGCTATGGGCCCCGTGGTCAGAGGAGCTAGGTCGCTGGCCCATCATGCAAGCCTCGCTGCTCCTCACAAACATCTCTGTCTTGCTCTGCGCACTAGCTCCCACTTTCGCCACAATCATCGGCGGGAGAGTCATGGGAGGTCTTTCATCCGCTGGAGGCTCAGTCACCATGGGCATGGTAGCAGATATGTTCCTCCCTGAAGAGCAACAATTCGCCGTCCTATGGGCCTCACTGTTCTCCTGTCTCGGTGCCGTCATAGGTGGAATCTGCGGTGGACCTATTCAACAGTACCTCCCCTGGCGCTGGAACTTTTGGATCCAGCTCATCATCGGCTGCACCACGCAACTCCTGCATTTCCTCATCACAAAGGAAACACGCTCAACGATTCTCATCCAGCGCGAGGCGAAGAAGCACCGTCTCTCCATCCCCGGTGCCAAAAGTCTAAAGGAACGACTCGAACCAAAGGAACTGGTTAAAATCATGTTCCGCCCCTACCAAATGCTGCTCTTTGAGCCCATCGTTCTTTTCCTTTCGCTACTGAGTGGCTTTGCTGATGCTCTCATCTTCTCCTTCTTCGAGAGCTATGGCTATGTATTCGCACAATGGGGATTCTCGCCTACGCAAATCAGTCTCGCGCTGATCCCGCTCGCAGTGAGCTACATACTCGCCTACCTCTCCTTTTTCCCAGTCGTTAAACGCCATAATAAACGGCGTACCAAGGGAGAAACACTGACTCCTGAGACGCGTCTTTGGTGGTTGCTCTTCCAGGTCGTGCTGCTTCCTGCTGGCCTCTTGGGCTGTGCATTCGTTTCCTCGGGACCGCCGTTGCATTGGAGCGGAGTCATTGTGTTTTCGATTCTGATCGGAATGGCGAATTTTGCCATCTACTTTGCTACTGTCGACTACATGGTTGCCGCCTACGGTGAATACTCAGCTTCGGCAACAGGCGGTAACGGCTTCGCTCGCGACTTCCTCGCCGGCATGTGCGCGCTGTACACTGGACCTATGTACCACAAGATTGGGATCCAGAAATCGCAGCTTGTGTTGTTTGGTCTTGCTTTCGCGTTTTGTATTCCTGTTTATGTGTTTTATTGGAAAGGCCCTGAGATTCGGAGACGTAGTAAGTTTGCCATGGAATTGGCTCATGAGAGGAAGCTGCGGGAAGAGAAGATCAGGGAAAGGAGTGATAGCTGTTTACCGGAGCGGATCGAGGGAAGTGGCGCTTAAACTTCAGTTGCTCTCCTCCACAATAGGAGTGATGTAGAGTTAATGGTAAGATAAACTCTACGTTGTCAGATATCTAGAACCTCTCTAATGGTTACGTATCAGCTTGAAGCACTCCCAATATCAATACTTACACCCATTCACATCAATTAATCTTTAATGATCCCAACTTTCTCTCTCTGAAATAAATTCCCCCAAGTCTACAGAACAATTACCCAGCGCCTCCACCACACACCCCAAACACCCCTAACTCCTACGAGGCCACCTACTCAACCACAAGGAACCCCCCCCCCCTCTCAAATCCACCAAAATCCCTCAAACTCCAAAAAAAGTAAAGATAAAATAAGAAAACCAAGTACCAACCAAACCCCTCTTTCTCCGCACTTCCCCAGCTACTTACCCCAATCGTTACTCCGTACAAAACAGGCATCCCCACCCGATCCCGAAAGGCTGACCGAACCGAAAAAAAAAACAACGAACCCAACCAAACGTTCGCTTGAGGAACGCCACAACGTCGCATCCGATAATTAACTAGCCTAGTCGGATCAACAGTTCAAAAAAAAAAAAGCCATCAAAGAAAACGAGGCTCGTAAAGGTTATTTATAAATGTCCGGTTGGATGGAATGACGTAGCCTAATGTGGACTGATGCATTGTGGGATTACCTCAATGCTCGCCACTCTCAAACTTCGCATCAACTTGACATTATTGATCTAACAAACGACGGATTGATGACCAACTAGTCTTTGCTACGTAACCTGGCATTTTTGTTCATTCGATTAGTAAGAATGGTTGCAATAGTGCTGCTAAATTTGGTCACATTTGCCGTTACTTCGCCAGATTAGTGTTCTCTAACTAGACAATTGTTGGTTGGCAAATCACAAAACAGTAGCTATTAATGCCCATTAGCCAATGTGAATAGTTTTCCATTGTCTCTTTTGTTATTGTTGTAAACTACATGAAAAAGGAAAAATTCTACCTATGTGGTATTGGGTATTGTGCTCTAATATATCCTGTACAATGCATGTATCTTCTAGAAAATGCCTCTGCAAGTAAACGCATTTCAAGATATGAGGCCAAGTAGAGCGCGAAAACGAGAGAGCGCGCAGCTTGTATGCAAGAGAAAAACGTGCGGATAGGAAACCTGCCGCCCATTGTGAACAAAGAAGAATGTGGAGTGAAATCGCCCCACCTAGCCCAACTCTCAAATGTGTATCAAACTCCTGCAAAACGCCGTTGGATCATGCAAGTACCGTACGCCAGATAATACCAAGTGTTTTATTCATCGCACTTCATTCTCCATATCCTTCCAGTAATTTTTCTCGAAGAACTCTTTCAGGTGCTTTCGAACTGACTTCTTTAGGCCAAAACTGCTTCCAGCCTCGTTGCCCTTGGTCTGGACTTCCTTTGCATCCATGACAGCATCGTTATCCGAATCCTGGGCACCGCCTACACGCCACGTATTAAATGCAGGAGGCGACATTGTGTAGCCGGACAATACACCTTCGGCAGTCCGCCATGCGATTTCGTTGTCGACGGGATAGCCAAATGCTTTCCATCCACCAATCTGGTACAACATGCGCATCGCACCCATTCGTGAGAGTCCATAGGCTTGAAGGCAGAGGGGCTGGTAGGTAGGCGAGATCACGCGAATATTTTCCGTATCAGTCAGGTTCCATAGATTATTGAACTCTCTGTGGACCCATGGTTTGTGCTCGGAAAGCTGGGGGGTGTTGGGGTCGGGGACGATTTGATGGAGGTCCAGGCGCTTCTTGTTCGGTTTCCCACCACATTGCCCGACAAAAAGTTCGTCCCAGTCGCAGCCTATATTAGGGTTAGGAAAGTAGTTGTAGGAATATTATAAGAGCAACTGACCATAGGGACACTTCTCATCCCAGCCTTTTTGGACATTGTCCCTGCCCCATCGGATCGTGTTATTGTAACGGAGTTGCCAGTTCAAATTACCCATGATGTCTTTGATGTTGACGTCGAAATCGACATCGTCCTCGAGAATAAGGGCGCTTTGAATATCGTTGTCGAGAATGTATTTCCAAACGTTGGCGTGCGCTCTCCAGATGCCAAGGGCTGGAGTTCCAGTCATGTTGTTGTTTCCCACATGAGGTGGCATAGCTTTCGGGTGTATTGAGTCGGCAGTAACCTAGAAAATTAAATTAACAAGAGGAACCTGCATTTTGGTCGCATGTGTAACATACACCCGGCAACATGGTGAGCTTAATTCCAGCGACGGCGGCAATAAGCGACATGGCATCCTGGCGATCGGTACGGTAGGGCATGCTCAAGTAAATGATTTCCTGAAAGTCGAGCGTTGAGTTCGCGGGTGAAGGCTCGGGCGCCTTGGATGATGAAAAAGGTAGGGACGACTGCAAGTTGGAGTTTTCAGAGCCTCTGAAGCGGTCGGTGACGGATTTGGCGCCATCGTGGATAGTCTCCGAGCCAAAATGGCTGAGGGTGAAGAACAGGGTGAGGACGACAGTGGCAGCCACAAGAACCTGGAGGACACGAATACCTTGGGTTGTAAGGAGCGACATTGTGGACGAATGACGGCGACAGCGACAGCGACAACAACAACGACAACAAAGATGAGAAAAGAAAAGAGGGCTGCGAGCTCGAAATAAGTGGAAAGCGCCTCACTGGGGAGGATAAAGAGCAAGAAAGAGCACGCAAGGAGCAGAATGTGACAGGGATCTGCCGGGGCTGAGTGGTAAGTGGTATTTGGTTGATCACATCAAGGCGACGCCTCTGCTCACCTCTCATGGCACCAAATGCTTGCGTTTTCAGCCGCCTGCGTTCGAATAAGATCGCCAGAGAGCTTTAGGGGGCATGGCGTCGGGGCGTAATCAAATCTGGCAGTGACAGAGGCACGGCGTTCGTTGTGAAATGATGTAAAATCAGCCTACCGCCGATTAGAGAAAAGCGAAGGCGGCCAAAAGGCTGGGCATTGTGCAGCCCCGTACAGTAAGTACCGGCTCCTGAAGACAGAAAATCGGTTGGATGCAGACCCATGCATTACATGTTGTGCTATTTGGAGATAGCAGTGCATAGGAGTGCGGGATGCTGTACTGTGCATATGTAAGCATCAGCGAGCGCGCGGGATGATGCACGTGAGGCAAAAGGTAAAAGGGTGACTTCGTAGGAGAAGACAAGAGAGCAGAGGTGAATCAATCGACCGGGCGTCGGAGTACAGAGTACAGAGTACAGAGTACAGAGTAGAGAGTACAGAGTACCAGCTAGGTACACACAGTTTCAGATAGTACTTAGTGGCAGGTCGACTTTGGTGGCAGAGTTAGACTGGTGCGCAACGCGTCACCAGGCGGGAAGGCGAGGACTCGAGACTGGAGGGGCGCTGATCGGAATCCTCTTGTCGGTGCTCATTTGCGGTAGTGGGGTGGACTCGGTTGCTGGGGTTGGGGAGGAGGAGTCGGTGGTTAAGTGGATAGGGCAGTTTAGGGAAATGGGTCCTCCACTGTCATCGACGCGCAGCTCCTGCCGCTCCTGCCCATCTCACCAAATTGGTGCTGGTGGTGCTAGCTTTTTGGGATATTCTGACGTGAGTCTGTGTGCGGTGATTGGTGCGAACTACAAGTAAGTCAGAGAAAGGAAGGGAGGGAAAGATAGGTCAGGCAGCACACAGGATGGAAGGAAGGACTACACACTGAGAACTAGCCCAACTTGGCGAAACCGCTGGGAACTTTAAACTCCGGCCCAAAGCGCTGAGCACACTGACTGGACTTGCCCTCTCTGCATCCTACGCCCGCAAGTCGCTTGTCCATTCAAAAAAAATATCGTCGTAAAATGAAATAAGCCGACCACGGCGACTCAATCACTGCAGTCTGGCCGCCGCCACGCCCGCGCGTTGCTGCATTGCTGCAGTCCACTGCGCACTCTCCTTTTTACACTTCATGTCTTGGCTCCTTCCGTGGCGGCACAACTAATAAGAAATTGAGATGTGATATAACCCCAAACGCGATAACCTCACCGGCTGCCTGGTCAGGCATCGATCGTCCCCAACCTGATGCACCCAAGGCCAAATGACGACCACTCAGAATGTCAGTGCAACGGGAATTAAAATCATTTCGTGAGCTCTAAAAGAACGGACCGAGTTACGAGATACCCGTCGCCGCTTGTGCGATCTTCGTTATGAATCACTAGAAGGCGCCACCGGTCAGACTTCCAGCCAATCAAGCACTACAAAGTTAACTTAGTAAAATTATCGCTCCGTTCCGATTGCAGCGTCTAGGACATTTTGCGGTCGAAACACGTCAAGGGGAAAGAGTTGATACTCCCTCCAGCCCAGGACCTGGGCAGCATTCGCTGAAGTCCTGTTTCACAACTACTCCACAGCTCCACTTGGAGCCGCACATCAACGCAAAATGACAGAATGTTAAATCCCGAAAGTATCCGCTACCGAATACCTTCCACGCGTCGTCGAGAAGAGAGAATAGGGAAGTTCCCAGGTTGGATTTTCTCTCGATCAGTAGCCGGTACCGGTCGCTTATGTGAGAGCTGCTCGTCTCGCCTGACGTCGCAACCGTCTTCAAACTTTTTATCGACTAGATGCGCAAATTATCAAATGCTCGTGCGCAGATAAGGCTGGCAGGGATTGTGCACAGACTCCAAGAGCACTTTCAAGCCTCGCACAGGCTATGCGCTAACAACCCCCTCGTATTCGGACGCCCATGGCGTTGTTCTAGAGCGACCGATATCTCATACCAGTAACATGAAATACAGATAATTTCACCCACGCAATAGCTGTGGAGGCCCACGTAGATACATACGTACATTCGTTTATTCGTGCTGAAGTATATAAGAGTGTGAACTTGATGAGCGCCACAGCTTCGCCACAACCCTTTTAACCACGAAATATCCACAAAGAAAAAGGCCCAGGATTAAATAGATATAACCGACTGTACACATCGGAGCTCGAAACCCACGCCCTCTCTATCGCAACCCTGAATCACCAATATCCAAAACGGTAGCCCTGTCTCCCTGCCAGTCGGACCAGGCTTTACAGCCGTCCTGCATCTCACCAATACTGCCTATGCTATCGAAGATTTCATCCCGCCGCTCAATGAATTGGACTCCAAACCCAGCTGCGATGTGAAATGGGATGTGGCAGTGCATTAACCATACTCCTGGGTTGTCTGATTCGAAGGCGAGGACCAAGTATCCACGGGCAGGAAGCGTGGCGGTGTCGCGACGGATTGGATTGTCGGTCTTGAGGCGCGAGGTGTCGCCGTTCCAGATCGTGTTCTCCGCGTAGTCGAGGATGTAGAAATCGTGGCCATGAAGATGAATAGCATGCGGGATGGGCGCAGTCGTGTTGTCTTGTTGGATTACCCAGTATTGCCACTATACTGTTGTCAGGGGTGATTCTCAAGAGGAAAATATAACTCGGCGGATGGAAATGGAAATTTGTATGCAAATACCTTGTGCGCCTCTCCAACGACAAGCACATTCTCCACTGGATTGAATTCTTCAACACCGTCCTGGATCTGCTGCAGAGTAGGCATCTTGAAGTCGATGAGCATCGGATTTTTATTGATCATCCACTGTACCATGTTGCCTGATCCGGCGGTGTTCGTAAATCCAAGATTCATTTGTTCGGGCATATCCTGTGGGACCTCCGTCTTCACATAGGGGACAAGATTGGTCTCGTCGCCACAACCTGTAGGCAAATCGCCATCAGCCTCCGAGTCGGGGAGCGCATCTGGTGCGCCTTCGTAGTGGAATATGCTGCCAATGTTGATGTCGTTGGCATTTGGCCCATCGCACTTTCCACCACCTGTGCCAACGCGAAGCCAGTAGTTGGCAACTTCGGCGCTTGCATCGATAATGACGTCGTATCTCTGGCCTTTACGTGTCACAAGTCAGCAAAGTCCAGCGCTAAGGCGGTGCCTGGTCCCAACAGCAAGTATACATATGCAGGGTCGAACACTAAAGAAGTATGACAGCAGATACAACTTACCAATCGCCAGGGATAGGGTCTTCGTTGTGTAAGGCACAATAGGCACAAAGTCGGCAGCGATTACCGTGAACTCGTGACCGTCTAACGCAAGATTGATGTGGTTGTTGATGCCTGTGTTGACGAAGCGCAAAAGGTGCTTTTTACCCGGCTCGAGCACAGTGAATGCGTAGTCTCCGCCTGATGGGGAGGTCATGGAGCCGTTTACCAGGACGTTGTCGGCGATTGGGGGGCCTTTGGCGTGGAAGGATGCTGCGCTCACCGTGAACATGGGCGCGTGGAACCTGAAACTGAATTAGACGGACCGCACCAACAAGCAATTGAGGAGTACTCGCCAGTCCATGAGAGGCATCAAACCAAGATCCACATCGTAGTTCGCGGTCGCTGGACCGTGGATAATTATACCACCGACCAGTCCGTCGCCGTATTGAACGGAGTAATGGGAATGATACCAGGAAGATCCATACTGTGTTGCTTTGAAGCGGTAGACCTTGGTACATCCAGGCGCGATTGGGCATTCTGTAAGCCCATTGGTTCCATCCATTTGGTTTGAATGTAGCTGTCTGAGGCCATGCCAGTGAATACTGGTGCCGTTTGTCTCGAGATTGTTGGTAACGGCGATTTCGATGTCGTCACCCCAATCTGCAACGATGGTCTGTTTTCAAATCATGAGCTGCAGGCACTTTTCTTCTATTTGGAATATTTGCACTTACCGGTCCGGGAAATTGCCCGTTGACAACCATCATGGGTTTCTCGAATCCATCGGGTGACAAATTCACCATGGAGATTTCCAAATGATACTATGTCAAATTAACTCAACATGTGCACGGTAATTACCAGGCCGCACAAAAAACATACTCGAACAGTCTTTCCTGTGTCGGGCCAGGAAAGATCCATATCTGTCTCGATACTGAACTCTCCACCCCAGCAACCTCTATCCTCAGGCCCATGTTCACAACCGTCTCGATTTACTTTGTGAGCCCGTGCTTTGACAAAGTCGTCAAGGCCTCTCCGCTTCCAAGGAACTTCAGGCTGGGCAGGCTGTTGTGGAATGGATAGGGAGAAAGTGGTTGCGCATAGTAGCGCCAGGAGGCTAGCCACCTTAGTGGTGGTTGGAAGAACCATGCCGACTACCCAATAAGAAAAGGTATGTATATATCGGACTTGAATATATAGTAGTAGGAATAGTAGTACACGTGAGAAACCCAAAGCGAATGTACAAGCAGCCTCTCAGTATGTATCCGATCAGCCAGCAATTAGAATTAGAAATGAAGGAATCCTTGAAGTAAAATTCTCCACTGCCGTGTTGGAACCGCCTCTATATATATATGCATCGGCAGTGCAGTCAGCGGTGGCTTTTCTGCATCCACACCTATCGATCAAAGACATCAGGGCAAAAAGGTAAGCAAGCCAGCAGCAGCAAGAAAAAAAAAAGGCGCTCGGTCAAGTACGTGATTTGACGGTGATACGGCCAAAGACGCCTAGCAATTTTAGTCTAAAGTTTGCAATTGCATCTCAGATTCGCTCGAACCCATGATCGTCCAGGATGCTTCGGCATGTAGCGTGCAGCAGGGCTGTCAGCCGAAGCCCATGCAAGTGTCGATGCAGTACAGGTACCGCCTCCACTGCTGCAAGTATACAAGTCATTGCGTGCTTATACATGTAGGAATATTCCGTCTTTCTGTACCAGAATTCGAACAATGGTTTTGTGTAATGTCTCCTAGACAACAAGAGCTAGACGAGCTCACCAAGTGTGTTTCAGACCTTTAACTTTTCTTGGTGCTCGTGGCCATGGAGATGGTGGGATGGTGGGGAAGTACCACCTACCTGCCAACTGTACCATAGATACAGCGTGCGGCCCTAAAACGAGGCTGATATGTAGCTACCAGAGTTGATCAGGCAGGGCTCAGCCTACAGACCAGTCTGCAGGCCAGTGTACTGCATGCACGCTCAGATCCAGCTATCCAGGCTACTGGGGCCGTCCGAAGCCCTAAGTAAACCACCGTCATTGCCTATCCGCAGGCCAGCGAGACGTTGTCCATACACATGGCTCTGTAGGCGCTGTCGTGACGCCTGTCAACGGTACATGTATAAGGCTAACCCCACAAGTAGAGTACATGTAAAATCACTTGCCGGATGCGTAGACACACTAGAGGCCAGCCAGCAGCTCAGCGCTTGAACGCCACACTCCCAGGGCTGCGCGTTTATTCGCTTGTCGTACTCGCGCACTGCTAGCGTAGTCCGGGTCGATGTTGGGGAGCCGAAACACCACAGGACCTGCGCTGCTGAACTCCAACGACTTGCCAGAATGGGATCTGGATGCCCCGCCTTTTGGCTGCTACACGTCGGAACTGTGCGGCACGCAAGGCAAAATCAATATTTCGAGCCGTTGGGTGGTGGAGCTTGGGTGCAGGTGACGTCTATTTTTTTTCTTACTGGCTTCGGAGTCGGGTTTTTTTCGACTGCCTTACAGACCAGACAGACATCCCACTTACTTAGGCGAGCTGGAGGGGTTGCACTAGCTAGGCATTGCTATCGGTAAACGGTAGCATCTTTTGGCAATCAGGCAGCTATCAACTGGAATTGCAGGTAATGGCACGGCATGCTCGTGTTCGGTCGCCCAACGGATTGATTCTGGTGCGTTGGCGGTGTATATACGAAGCTGAGCTGAGCTGTGCCGTCAATAATTTTTGTTCGTATTTCCAACAATATTGCTACCGACAGTAACGAATTTTCAAATTCAAGACACGATGTCGTCTGATAAAAATTACCCGAATAGGCAGCCATGCTCATGACGCGATAGAACCGCCTCCACTCCCGAAAACACGGACATGTTCCCCCCGCCACAAAAAAAACAAAACATGATATTGATCTCTTGGAAGATTTCTGGAACATGAACGGATACTGTGCCGAGGGCTCAGACACGCCACACGCCACACGTTCTTCCAGCTGTCGGTCTGCCTCGGAGGGACCGTAGCGTTATCTCACCAGACAATTGTGATTGTCTCAGTACGCATGGTAACACGGAGCCAAGGCCACCGAAGCACCGCGCTGAGGATAGCAAATCGGGATATCGGTCATACAAGAACCGCGAATACAGCAGCGTTTCCTTATCCCTTTCTCAAGGCTATTAAGCCGGAACTTAATCGTCGGTGCAAACCATGGGAAAAGCAATATATTTGTGGCATCATCTATGGTACTCATCGTTAGGACTAGGATCGGCGCTAAGTGGTAGGGTCAAACTCTTTTTTGGTCTAATATGCTGTTTTACTTGGGGCTGCTTTGTATAGATCTCTTTTTGTTTGGGTATCGTTGTTACTAGGAGGCCATTGAAGTTGTACGAAAATAACGTTTTGAGTGGTCCTGAATTGAATGCTTGTAGGATTGAGACCGACGTCTAGAGTACGCTTTTCTGGTTGCTCCACATATATGTAAGACACATGAGCACTGTGTAGAACGCCCAGATGTTGATTGACGCTAACCTGTAGAGATACCGATGGAGAATGCTGGCTCGTAAGTATCTATCGCCTGGATGTAACAATAAAATGTTCTCAAAGACGGCGCATTGTAGTAATGACTTCCTATCGATGACTCCCCACGGTACCTGACTGGATGAAAGCTCTCATATGTGCTTCCCCTTTTCCAAGACCTTCCAAGCAACCACACACTTTTCATTCACACCCAATCACCGCATGTCAACACTTGGCCCAAGAAGATCCCAAGAGTTTGACAAACCAAAAGAAGAGGGTAATGACTGTAGAACTTTCCGTATTGTCAACAGGTGTAAGCATCTCCTTGGATACCCTTGACCGAAACTTAGCCCTAGTAGATCCCGCTGAAATTCTGCGGCTGCTTCCATCGCCGGACAACATAAGTAGCAGACGAACTACACTAAGAGATGTGGCACAGCACAAACCACGGGAACAACCGTGGCGGACAAGTGGCCAAGTCAACTCAGCAGGCGATCTCCATGGGGCTCCACAAACTAAAGTTGTGACCGATCGTGCATGACATGGCGGCAATCGAAATGACTTGCATACCAATGACTAACGGCTGTTGTTCCCTTGCCAACGCAAACCAAACCCTTGATGGCAAACGGCGTCTCCGTACATATCATAGCACACGCAAGGCGCTGGTCGTGACATGTCACCCGAAATCATCACGCTGTATGCGTGGAACGAGAGCGCGAGCAAAAATGTTGACAGTGGTACATGACAGATAGAAAGCACAAAAGGTAGCAGTTCATTTCATGACTAGGATTTCCCCAGGACTTTAGTGCCGTATATGATCGTTGGCATGGAGCTGCTTATAAGGAAATGATTCAGACGAGGGAAGAAAGAAAATAGACCACTCACCTCAACATAGCAAAAGACATGCTTCACTCTGTCAATACGCTTTTGAACTTTTACCACAGAGCGACTCACCCAGCCTCAAGACAAGGATTGGAATCGGAAAGCATCGAGCTTGAAGATCTGGGGCTGCGCGATATCGACAAAGCAAAACCCGCCAGACCGCTCTATCTCAAAGTATATGTAAGTCGCAATGCTCTTTCCTTACCATAAGTGAAGGCTCCAAAAGCTATTCCATACTGAAATCAATTCCAGCATCATGTCGTTCCCGCCAGCGCACGAGATGTAGAATACTGGAGCGCTTGTCGCGCGGGAGGCACAGGGTGTTTCTACGCCACAAGCGCGTAGTCCAATAAAAAGAAAAGAGAGGCAGAAAGCTTGCAAAATGCAAATCGTTGCAGTAGAGAAATTTTAGCGTTCGGATAGAGGTATTTAATACATGGCAAGTGTTGTTGTACTTGGTGATATTATATGGTTTGGTGGGTGTGAGAGGTTGCAGCCGTCGGGGATAGCTGCATTCCGCCTCGCTTGGATACGAGTTGCTTATTTGCTTTTCTTGGTTATTCCGATTCTGTGCAGTATATGACAATGGTATATTCCGGAGGTCCAATTAAGTATGTCTACAAAGCAGGTTGTGTGGGTTGTATTAACTGCTGGCAGGGAGGCTCTGTTTGTATACCCGGTATCTAGCTATGCTGTGGCCCAATAGATGATTCTTGGAGCTGTGTCATGAGCTGAGGCAAACATTGACCCGGCTGGAAAGACACGCGCATTCCTGCTGGCAATTTTTCTACAGCCAACACATATTGTTCGCTCACTGTCCTTGCTTATGGCAAATGCTGCTATTAGGACTTAACCCAATTCACTTGCAGAGAATATATCATGACAAACAAGATCGCCACTATTTTTCCCTCACTCACCAGTAAAGATGTATAAACTCGGTCATCCGTACCACAAGCCCTTGCTTGACGGACAATTACCCCAACTCTCCCGCTTATCCCGAAAATGTAGCGCCCACATTCCAAACCCCAACTTCCCAAGACCCAAAGATCCAAAATCCAAGAAACTTCATCATTCAAAAAATCTACGATCATAATATCTGAGCCATCTTCATCAATAAAAACTAAAAACAACATATTCTCTCACTAAAACCTCACCCCTTTCATCATGCTTCTACCCAGCACTATTCTCCAGCTACTAGCATTTACAATAGTCGTCGCAATCGCAATTGCAAGACCTCTTCACGACAGCAATACTCAGCATCTACCCGGACAGCCCATGCCCCTCAAGTCGATGATGGAGCCCATCGATTTCCGTGAACTCAGTGACGATGGTTGTGTGGTCTAGGGTCGGGTCGTGAGGAATTCCGATTTGTCCTAAAAAGGAAGTTTTCTGGAGAAAGGGGTGTAGTGGATGGATGACACGAAACCTAAAAGAGTCGAGCTGACGTCATGTAGAGTCATTTATGGACAGCAAATAGTTAGTGTGCATAGCGATTGTGGTTCTCGAGTTTTGAGGGAGTGAATGCATGGGAGAGAATCAGATGCTGTATTGTATTTCAACTACTTTTCAAGTGTTGTAGACATCACACCCCTGATTCAAAGTTATAAACAGAATGTATGTCCCTCGAATGTGTTTCCCAGACTCATCAACCGCCATCCATGACCCAACCACAAATTTCATGCCTTGGCAGCACATTTTGTGAAAAATCTTCCCCTCAGATCTACTCATCCGGATCAAACGCCGTGTAAGGAACCATCTGAGGAAACAAACGTGCACAGTCTGTTAGCCACTTGGGTTTATCCAGAAGCTCCATTCTCACATACGCCTCAACAAAGCAAGCAGTAGCATGATACGCATTCGGTCCCAACGAGCCCAATCCCTCACCAACAACACTGACTTGTTTCTGTTGCTTCGCCAAATCCACGATCCATGGCAAGTCCGAGAAGTCGAAGATGGCCGAGTCCTTCAGATCCCACTCTGTGACTTTTCCTGTAAATTGCGGCCACGAGGCGTTCCAATGTGCGTCGTGCTCACGGCGGAAGTCGGAGCGGCCGAAGAAGTAGGTTGTTGCGTTTGAGGGGCTTAGTAGGAGTGGTGCGGTGCCGGACATGTTGATTGAGAAGCGGATGCGACGATTCGAGAGTCCGAGCATTGTTGCTGTTGCGCCGCCTAGGCCGTGCCCAATGATGCTGTAGGTTGAGTTGTCGATGGGGCTTTTGATGGTGAAGTTGGCGAAGTGCTGCTGTAGGAGCGATTGATCGCTGAGCGCCTCAGTCACAAATGCTACATCTGCACTACGGTATGCTACCATTTCACCAATCGTCTCGTTCCATGACGGGATATCGTCGAATGGCGAAAGCGACTTCGGATTGGCTGGGTTGGCCCATGCAAAGCCGTCCCCGTACTCCACGATGAGGGCATCGCCGGGTCGATCGATCATTACGACAACAGCGCCATTGGCACTCACAAATTTGGCGAGCGTGGTATACATGAGCCTGCTCGCGCCCGCCTGCGGTTCGATCAAAACAAGCGGGTAGGACCCAACGTCAATGGGCGTAGCAGCCCGGCAGCAGTGGGTGTATGACAACGAGTTGAAAACTCCCCCGTCTGAATCTCCAAAGAACTTGGAATTGAGAGTCTCTGCGGTTTTGCTAGGCATGTATGGGACTTCACACTCCTGCGTGCATGTGTTGCGCTCGATGGGAAGGAAGACGCTCAACATGATTCTACGGTTTTTCGGGTTGTCTCCAACTGTCTTGCCTGACTGACATGAGGCATCGCAGAGCGGGAAAGACGAGACCGCGACAGAGTAATTGTGGGAGCCAGGGTCTGGCCCAGGGATGATGACTGAAGTGACCAGATGGAGGAGACAGAGGATCAGGGTCGCGTAGAGAGCAGTGAGGCGTGCCATAATGATGTTGACGGTATTGACAAGCTTTTCAAAGTCGGCGAGCAACACTTGATCTCAATCCAAAGATGACGGTATAACGAGTGTGGTTGTCGAGCTTCCAAACGAGAGATGTTGGCAACGTTGTCAAGCGAGGCTTCGGTTGGAAGCGGGTTGTGAAAGACAGTGGAGAGGGGTTCTATACAGAGCAAGAAAACAACCCAGAGAAATCTCCTTCACTTTGAAACAGGAGAATCCCGGGTCACCACGTGTGCCAGTAAAATTACAGTGAAATAAGTTATTAGACTCGACCGACTTCACTTCATCGGAGCACATAACAACATGCTCCGCAGATCTACACCTCTTTTGTTGAAACTCAGGTTCCTTAACCCTTTTTTCCTTGGAAAAGAAGTCAATCAAGACGAACAGCTAAGCCCTTTGTGCCCAATGGCTGTGACGTGAACCCTAAACCGGAGCCATATAAAAGCCGCGCACTGACTATTGATATCGCATACGGCTACATGGCACTCCAAACCGTTCGGGCTATACACGCTGTGTCCCGCCCATATAGAACTAACGGAGGTAGAAATATAACAAGTTGAGCAATTCAGGAGATCATCACCTATAGGCACAATGCTACATGATGGAAAGACGGAGAGGTACAGTATTCTACATATTTCTACATCACTATACAAATCTTCACGCTGTCCTTTCACTATGTACTTCGGTCTCCTCATCCTTCTTCGTCGTCTCGTATCTCTTGCCTCTAAAAGCGTATACACCCCAGTTACTGCAAGTAACATCATGTGGGTCCATATCATTCAGATCCCACCTCAAACTCCTGAATAGATTCTCACCCGGCTCAAGCAACATGTCCATCTCGTTTCCGAATCGCTTCTGAAGATGGTCGACATCTTGCTGCATGTCCAAAGGAGAGTAGCCAGTGGCAATGATCGGGCATTTGGTTTCCAGAAGTAAGGGTAGAGTCTCCTCCCATTCATGCATTGCTTGGGGGTTGCCGAATCCAGGATGGAAAACGACGAAGCAGTCAAAGTACGGATCGTAAGGATAGAAATGGCCGGTCTTGTGCATTGTGTGGTAGTACTCGACAAATGTACTAATCTTCATAGCATTAGAGATGCGGTCTTCGACGATAGCGCCGAAGGGGTTGAGTGGTGTGCGTTCAGGCATCGGAAGCTCTTTCTCACGGTTTGCCATGCTCTCCGGACCAATGAAATGTAGCGAGAACTGGACACGGTGGAAAAGATAGACCATCTGCATCCAGGTCTCTCGTGGTAGGGAAGACTCTGCACGCGCTCCGAGGATGAATAATCGAACTGAAGGTGGTGCAAGACGAGGGTTCTTCCAGGTGTCACCACCGCCTGTACGTGGTGGATGGAGAGTGTGTCGGAGGGCTGTAACACGTTAGAGTGATTCATGAAAAAACCTGAAGGGATTCTACTCACCGCCAAAGCTTTTCAATCCCTCTGGCGTCATCCGTCCACCTCCACGTCCACCCCCACGGTGTTTGTACGGGCTCAGTTCATGAAGGATACTGGCAACTGTCATAGGGTATGTCAACAACTTAGTGGCCTGTCGCATCTCTCGGTCCTTGTTCAGCGCATCGAAATCTCGAGTATACAAGTATGTGTCCCAGCTGCTCATGTTCACCAAGATCTCCTCCATCTGTGGCTCCGCAAACTCAAATTCTTTAAAGAACCGCCCGCTTCGCAAATCGTGGTCATCCTCATTGGCCTGACGTAGCACGTCACAAACGTCCAAATGCGCCTCATAGTCATCAGCCCAATGCTCTTCACAGCAGTATACTGGAATGCCGCAATCAGGGCACTCGAAGTCTACATGGGCAGGGGTAGTGCCGGTTTCTGAGGATTTTCTTGCTTCTAGGTCTTCAGGACTATGGGCTGGCCGCGTAGGCTTATGTGACGGATGAGGACAGTATGCATGCTGGCGCATAAAAGCTGCTCGCTTTCGGAGCTCGGGGATGGGAGATTTCGTGAAGGAGTGGAAGAGGTTATCTTCAGTGAGAACCATTTTCCGCTTGATGCCTTCAGGATCGACATATTCGTATGGTTCGAATGCTTTGTCAAATTTTTGACTGGTTGTAGTTGAAAGACCGCGTCGTGGTAAGCTAAGCTTGTGTGAATGCGCCGGACTTTTGGTGGAATGATTTCGTGGAGAAGAAACGCTCTGAGGTAGGAGGCGGAAGGTCTGGGGAGACCGCAATTGCGACCGAGAGCTCTTTATGAGCGAAATACATCTGCTACACGTATTAGGAGCCCGCATCTTGCACAATTGACCCTCAGCAAGGAGGGGTTAATAGCCGCAACAGCTTCTGCAGATGGGATGATCATTCATGAAGCTTCACTCAGCCAAGCCACTAGTATCGGATTCGGAGAAACTAGCTACCGATACCAAGGTGACTAAGGCTGTCCTTCTCTCAGAAGGCCAACCAGGACACCCATACGCAAACATACAGATCGTGTAATTGAATCCAAGGACCCTAAAGCCATTTTTCATCGCATTGGGCCCACCATCGAATTTCCAGATCTAGCCACTGTATTGCAGTGATCAAGTCTCTCACTGGTGTTAGGCTCACCCAGCCAACTCCCCTATTCCCCTCTTTGTTCACGGTATGCAGAACTGACTGATGTGCATGTATAATAATACTCTAAAATAGAGGTATTGCAAATAAAAGTCTAGATCCCTGTACCCCACCCCCCATTTCACGCTTATTGGCATGTGCCCGATGCCAATTCTGATGGCAGCTTACCTCTGTCTGGCGCGAATAAGGGAACTTGCACATTACTAATAATGGCTGCTGACGGTTTAACTTTAGCATTGTGACTTTCAGGAGTGAATTTTCACGACAGAGCATACAGCAGGATTTTCGAAAGCTAATTCAATTATTTAAATTACACTCTAGATAGATGCAATATTCTCGACTCAGATACACAAATCCCGGATGGAGAGATATCCGCAAAGAACGGGTATAAAAGACTATTCCCCAAAAACGCCAACGCTATGCGTGAATAATAGTGTGTTTTCTCGATTTTAGTTGATCTCAATGAGACCGGGACCGAAGATAGTGTTGTCCGCAACCGCATTGGCGTTGGCGAACTTGTCACCCTTGGCGACAGCAGCAATGGTCAAACCGTTCATGATGAACTCGTCATAGGGGAAAGCAGCCTCGAATATGAGCTGGTCGCCCTCGACATGGGGGTTCTGGAGTCCCTTGACGATGGGCACATTCTGCTGGGTGATAAAGACAAGCTTCAAAGAGTTCCAGTCCTCGGTGCCAGCATCGGCCTTGGTGAAGGAGAACTTGATGTTCTGTGTTTCGGGCTTAATACCCTGGGACAGGACATTGAGGGGCTTAAAGGTTTTGAGCGGAATGGTGTTAATGTTGGGGCAAGAGCCAGGAATGACAAAAGACTGGATGGCTGTGAAGGCAAAGTCGCGAGTCGCAATGGTCAAGAAAGCAGAAGAGGATGGGCGCTTCTTCTGTACAAGGCGGTAGAATCCTTCCTGCTCGGCTTCGTTGCCAAGAACGGATGCGACACCACGAGCAAGGCCAGTGTCTCTGTTCTCAGCGAAGACTTGGATCAGGTCCTGCAATGTGCCCAAGACAAGGTCGGTGAATGTGCCGGCGAGCGCAATAGCGGACTGGAAGTCGGTGACGGGGAAGCTATATTTGCAAGGCTCGATGGGTGCTTCGTTGAATTTCTTCAGGGCGCCGTTGGCATTCAGAAGATGCAACTGTTCTTGAGCCTGGATGGCCGTCAGAGCATCCAGGACGTATTCATGTCCATATCCAAGATCGTAGCCTGGGTATTTCATCGTGACATTGTAGACAAGCTCGGTAAAGAAGGCTACTTCGAAAAGCTCATTCAAGGCGACGAGCTTAAGGTTGGTAAGGCCGTTCGGGCTGACCGAGTCTGGTGGTGGGCCATTGGGGAGAGTACCATCAGCATCCAACTGGATCTTGAGGATCTGATCTGGGGTTGGGTTGGGGAAACCGTTGTCAAGGGGAAAGTAGACATTGTCGGGGGAGAAATCGCGCTTGGTAGGGGCGGCGGAGGTGAGGCTGGCAAGAAGAGCTGTGGAGTATATTATGGCGGAGCGCATGGTGATGGTTGTGTAGAGTGTAGTAGTGGAAGAGGAAACAGGAAGAATTAGTATTAGAAGAGTAGCCCAGTGGATGTGGATGTTAGGAAAGGTAGTGGATTGAGGCAGATGATGAGAGATGGGTAGAGGAAATAGAGATACTATTAAATATGAAGGATTGTACCGTGTGAGTGTCCCTAGACTTAGAGATAGAGCCGGGCATGCACCGCCCGCGAAATGAGCAGTCTGACAAAGTGAGCAACGCCTCTCCTCATCACCAATCAGTACCAAATATGTCAACCAGTTGGAGTTGTGCAAAGGCGCCACTAGTGGCCGGAAAAACGGGCTGCCGCTCACATTTTTGGTGCTGAGTGTAGAAGGGGAAGCGTCAGCAGCGCCAAAGTTGTTCGCGTGGTGAGGCTGAGCGCAGCCAGATCTTGCTCAAAATAGCCTCCCCGCATGCCTTACAGTGAGATTTTTTGTAAGCACCCACTACCCACAGACCGACAGCTTAATGTGGCCGGGCGAAGCTTGGCTAGCACTTGAAACATTACAATCGCCATTCACGGGTGCTTGTCAGGCCGAGAGGCGTTGTCATTGGAATTTAGCAGTGCAATTTCACAGCGGCCCCCGTCACTCTGGAGTCTTCAGCCAACGCCTGGCGGATCCCTGGATGACTGGATTGAAAGCAGAACCTCTTCTTCAGCGCAGTCTACGCGCATCTGGATGACACTTTGATATCTGCGCGAGTATTGTAGCGATCAAGCGGGCATCCAAGCATCCACGCTGGAGAAGGCGCCGGCGCCAGTGCAGGACATGAACCACGGTTGTGCTCATGTGCAAAAGCAACTCAAAGTGCCTGAAGGGTGAGGGGAGCGGGAGCGAGGAACAGACAGTTCTTTGTGGGCCGGAAACTGGCTAACCGAACATAGCCCTCACCCAAAAATTCTCCGCCCAAGGCCAGCGCAAGGCCAGCGCAGGGCCAGTGCAGGGCCAGTGCAAAAGACCCGCACAACTCTGGCTGTCCACGCTTCCGAGATGCTGCGGTGGCTGGTGTGTTTTTTGTTTGCTCTCTCCGAGAAACCCACTCCCCAATCTAGGTACACCCACCACGCATGCAGATTCCTACTTGGCATAGGGTACAACCGTGCCACGACAGTTTCTGGTGTCCTGTAACTGCGCATGCAATGTCATTCATTCTTCACACTCTGAACCTCACACCTTCACTATACCTAGCCGGTCACAATGGTAGAGCTAAATGAATGCACTCTGCATCTTTCCTATTTGCACTAAAGATTTCATCCCAACCTCTCAGCGGAGGTTGTCCCGTCCTTGATTACAGGGAAGGTCCATCAGCACACCGAGTCTAGCCCAACTCTTTTCCCCTCATCTCCTCACTCAGCCATCTCAGCCACACTTACCCGTTCTCAAGTAGAATCAACACCGCAGCCCTGTAAGTAACCGCTTCACATCTAGGTTGTATGGTCGGATATCGCCAGTTCCAGATGTGGGTGCTACTCGGCCGGTGGCTGAGAATACAACCCCTCAGATTAAAAGGGATATCCAAACACCAGCTGCATCTCAAACCCAAATGCCATTTCCCTCAGCTTTCTTTTGCTCCTCAACGCAAGGCTTGGTGTGGGCTTTGTCCATACGGTGCTACCTCCTGTGGCAGATAGTGGTACAAACCTCACCACGCTCCCGGGCATCCGACATTTACAGTGCGGCACTTGTCCCGGGGGGGAAACACCACCATTCACTTCTTTTAGCGGCAGAAAACTACATATCCTGGGATTAGTAGATCAAGACAATTGCCACATGAGAAAATGCAGAACGTGCACAATGTCAGAGATCGGACAGCAAAAAAGCACAGCTGTGTAGGTTAGATGCCTTGAAAAATACGCAATGACACTAAATGTCCGCCAAAGCGAATTCCAAAGATGAGAACTGCGCTTCAGATTTCCTATGCTAGCCTTAGCCTCACATTAGGTCATCATTATTCCACATTACACAGGTGTCCCTGCAGCCGTTGCTTAATCTGCCAAGGCAATCGACATCCATCGCACGGCCGTCCTCAAGATCTGGGGGAGAACAGTCTGCCAAAGAATCTGGCCCGGGTTTTTCTTCTTTCTCATCTGCTTTCAATTTGTTAGCTGTTGCATGCGATTATGCCTTCTTGTAGTCTGTCTGCTTGATTCTGCGTATGACTTAGCTTTGTTTTACAAATATAGGTAGTTTACTATCTTATATCGTTTACCATCTCGTATCGTTTACCATCTCGTATCGTTTACCATCTCGTATCGTTCACCATCTCGTATCGTTTACCATCTCGTCTTATTCATCGTCTCGTCTTATTCATCGTCTCGTCTTATTCATCGTCTCGTCTTATTCATCGTCTCGTCTTATTCACCGCTTTGTCTTGTTCATCATCTCATCTTCTTATTCCGCTTTGCTCCAACACAAAAGAACTTGCGCATTCAACATCTATCAGAACTTACACACTAGCTCTTGCCTATACTATCATCTTACTGGACTAACACTCCTCTATACATCTTTGCTAACCATCATTACAGTTGGTGCGAGTGAATAACTTCAATTATTTCTCTCACCTCTTCCCTCATACATTGACTTCTTCCCGCTATTCTCACATACAGCGGCAAGTGCAATATCAAGCTTCTTCAGCGCTACGGAGAGATCAAAGCAAGCCAAACAACTATATAATAGATAAGATGAATAATTGCATCATAGAGAAATGAGGGACTAAGTGCAGCCATTCAAAGCCATTACAATGATATGAAAGTCATCCACGCTTCAAATCACCAGAAGCTGACAATCTTCAACACTCCATCGATATTTCAGCCTTGCGCTGTTTCTAAATTTCACATATACAGAGCATTCTCAGCGAAGTGAGCTCTCTTCGAGGCAGCAACAAGAACTATAGGACTTACGTTGTTACAGTATTTTTATCACGAGCCAAATGCAATGACTAGGAGTCGCCTCTTTCGGAAACCGTTCGAAATGGAAGTTTCCTACCTGCATAAGAATTCCTGTAAGATCGTATGCCTGATACAAAGTAGCAAGCGAGGCAGTTGGTATTGCCATCCATGCTAGCTGGTCAAAGAGAGTACAAGTTTGGTAGGATCATTGCGTGCATAGACCTTAGCGCTAATCAAGATCACGTGGGCAAAAAACGAGCTTGTCCTCCGTTTTTTTCCTGCCTGCCCTACTCTGATATTCGGTACAATAGCTTGTCAGATAGATACAGAAGCCTTCGTGGAACAATGTAGGGTGCGGATGAATGCTCATGGGTTAGAGCTATTATGGAAGTCATTGAAGAATAAAATTGGTAGATATCGGAGGATTGCAGTCAGCATGGTCTTTTCGGCGCAGAGTCTTCGTCGGCACTCAAATTGTAGCGTTGAAGCAGTGTAATTTGAACACTCCGACGGTGAGGGTTGACATTCTTTCTTGGTGAGCTTCTTATATCGATCTCAAAGTTTTGTTCACTTAGACTTTTATTCTGATTTATTTTCAGGGGTCTTTACAACTACCGTAGCGTACATGAATATTAACGAAAGCTACACGCGTCGCTGTCGCCAATCTTCACCCAACCAAAATTACCTATTCATATGTCGGTCATATCGTGATGCTTGTAAAAGTCTAGCTCATTTAGTCCACTTTTAGGAGAAGAAGATATAATACAGGCCATCTCCTCATCCAATGTCAATGTTATTTCACTACAACTTCGCCTTTGGTTAATTGGTTTACTTGAAGGGAAGAAATCTAGTATCTAAATAACGATTCTCTTCTCTTCTGTACAGAAACCTATTGACCTAACTCTGCGTTCATAGTTCTAGTAAATGTGCATGCTTTGGAGACCCCACCTCCCTCAGCAGAGTTCTTCCTCGAGTAACTCAAAAGTGGTACTATGGTAACCCAGGCGTGCCCAGCAGATAAGGAGAGCCTTTCCATAAATTTCTTCGGTACAGAGGGGGTATATCCCAAGTAGACTCGATTTCGTTGGTTATAAGGGGCCTGTGGCACTTCGATAACGAGAGACATATATCTGCTCTTGAGGAGAGGAGTTTGAATACTGTAAAGGTTCGAACTCATATTTTTATGTACTATACATGTAATGAAGAATAAGGAATTGAAGTCACGAAGCCATGGACGCCCCTAAGTATATGTTAATGCCATTCCTGTTCATTGTCCTTGAAGTCGTTGAACATTGTATACAACCAACCCACTTATTTAACATGTTTTTTTCGTGTTTTAAATGTTTCAAATGTTTCACTCCGTTAAAGTTGATAAGACTTGGAGTAATGCTTCAGTGAAATAGTGGCAATTGATCACCGCCTTCACTGCAAAGCACGAGCCATGTCACTTCATTGACTTACAGAGGATCGGTGATTTGGAGATAGAACGAATGGATAGCTTCATGTCTTGAACATTAGATGGTGGTTGCTAGATCTTGGTTGCTCGTTCTAAACGCAATGGTAACAGTAGTAGCGACCTTTAGCAAACATAGAATCTCATCTCTAAAAAGAATCAATTTTTGTAAACCTTTGGAAGTCTACATATGTCAAAGAAACCCATTATAGCAGAAGCTCCACTAGATGGCCATGAAATATTGTTATGAAATTTAGGTTATATTCGATTTCTGTTTATGAATATGAGTACCACCAACACATCTGAAGCATCCCTAAGGTATCATAAATAAAAAAGAAAATACACAATCGCAGACTACTATTCTCTCATTAATCAATCTAAACATTTCGACGACTACCTTCCTGTACATGTAAATAGCTCTCTCACCTCACTATCAGAAGTGTTGAGTAGCAGTTTCTCCGCATCAAATTTAGCATGTGTTTCAACCCAATCATCCTTCATATGCAGCTTCATACTCATCAAGAAATCCCGAACTGCGGTTGGTAATTTAGGGTCAGCCCATCCTTTTACTATGAGGCCCCTGTGTGGTAAATCGCACGTATTCCGCCTCAGATACAGCAGTGCGATGCCCAGCGAAAATGAGAATTGAGCAGCACCAGACATGCCTAAGGATTCTTGGAAGACGTAGTAGACTGAGCGAGCTAAGAGTCGTGCAAATTTACGAGGATGGGGTCGATCCGGGCGTGAGAGTGAAACATCGGTCGGTGGGATACTAAGTGCATCATCGAGGCTTTGGTAAAGCAGGAGGCTGGTAGTCCAGTAAAGAATAGTGAGTGATCCAATTAAGGCAGACGGGAAGACAATTGGGACCAGGTTTTCGTCATCGGAGTAATAGACGAGATCGCCATAGTCCTCGAGCCAAGATTCCAAGTCGCCATGCAGATTCCAACACTTTGCAATCGTTGCAGCTCGCATTTTCCCGGTCTTTGATCTGCCCTGAGCAGTGAGCTTGTCAACATCCTCTAGTAATCCCGGAGTATCTGCCAAAATATCGATCAGGTAGTCCCTCGGGGTTTTGGTCTGGCCTTCCCATGGCTTGTATTTCCATTCTTCCTCTGCCAGGAACGTTCGTTTTCTCATTTGTACAGCCAGGAAGATCATGTTGAGTCGCCCATCCACAAAAAGTTGATGCTTCATGCCGCGTGCGAGTGCTGAGGGTCCTTGCGATTTGACCAATGTCACTTCTCCCACGGCGTGAGAGTGCCAACCACGTGATGGGTTGTCTGTCTCTGCGTCTGCACCGAATAAAATCTCGAAAAGCCCTAAGGCTCTGGGTACGGCAAGTAACGCTTCGCTCTTCGCTCGACGAGGATGAGCCAGAGCTTGACCCATCTCTTGAAGCCCTTGCCCATATAATCGTCTTGCGTGCTGAAGCATTGTCGGATCACCGTTCCGCAGGCAGAAAGCAGCAGTTCCGTTTGCAAGGAGGGCTAGTCTGAGTGCTTCATCGCGAACGTATAGCATAGATACAGTTCTTGCAAAACCATTGATGTAACTCTGTGTATCTCCTGTTGGCATGTTATACATGTCAAAGAAGTTCTCTAAACATCTCTCTGCATATGCCGATTTGGTCAGCCCATCGGGTAGTACTACGATCGACCGTGTCAAATGCGCAGGTGTGGGTCGGAAGGCTAGAAAATGTGCATTCTCTAGGTCCGAGCTGCGTATCACTAACGTGGTACTAAACTCTTCATTCGAATTCGATTTCAGAGGCAGCGAAAATGCGTTGTTTATCTCGACACTTTGCTGTGAATGAACAAACATGCGATCAGAGTCATATCCCTCGCATCGTCGTCCCCTGGATTCGCATTGCCCACATTCGGGACGCTTCTGGTCACACTTAGTGTAACAGTTAGCATCTATTTTCTCTACCATATGTAATTTCCAACGAATTACAACGAACTTGGGAATAGACTTACGCCTTTCTTCCGTCGCCTGCATGTAATGCACCCTTTGGACCGCCCAGATACGCCGACCATCGTGTTTTGTTGGTACAGATCACACTGTAGCGCATATTGCACCAGAAATGGAACCACTCGTCTTCTTATACAGTACTACTAGGCCGTGACTTTTCTATTTCGCCCCGCTTTTGGCCCCCATACGACGAATCAACGTGGTATTCTGCCATCGCACATCTCGCGTCCGCTTACCGTGCGAGTAAGGATTACAGGTCAGCACTTGTCCTATTTAGGCGGATTTTGCGACGGCTAGCAATACCACCCGACTGCGACAAGTTTTTGGCATCAGTTTTAGTCCGAATTAAGATAAAACTCCTCATAGTGTTGAAACGAAGTCTTCAGCCTTGTTTGTCACGTACGTAGGGCAGTGCTGTTTGCTGGCGCTTTGCCCCAATGGTAGTGTCTTTCTGCATACACGTTGATGCTTACGCCCACTGGAACCGATCAAAGAGGTCTTTTGCTGGGGGGAGTCCGGAAATGGGTCGTTCGAATGTTGAAGTGTATGACGCAGAGAGGCTGATCAAAAATGCCTGAGGCTATGTACAGCTTCCTATCTGCGTAATTCATTGTCTTTGAGAAATAGGTAGATAGGCGGTGATACAGATCGCAATTTCTAGGCAAAGGCACTGCCAAGTGAATCAAATTCGAGAATTCCGTGCGACAGATAGTGATTTACCCTTTTGGTATTTGGCGGTACATCGTCGAGTTTCTGAGTTTCGCATAGCCTTCTCCTTCTTGAAAGTCCATGACTTAGATGACCTCTCATCCTGCCTTTTCTCTCGACTGCCTTTCCGTATCATGGGACACATATCAACATTTGAACTTCATGGAAGAATGCGATTCGAACTATAAGAAACAACGACTTATTTGTAAAGGCTCTCATGTATGCAACACAACGCACGTATCTTGGTATATGGGCTTGTGTATCTTGCACTGATAACCTATTGCTAGTTGAAAATACTGACTAAACGGAACGCACAAGCAGATTACGCAGGATACCTATCCTCTACCCAAAGTGTAAAAGCAACTGTAGGGGTGATTACCGTTATGGTTATGATTGGCGAAATCATCTTGATGCCTCCCCGGGATTGCCAAATTCTGCTGCGTACAATCGGCCCTTTACCACGGAAGCTGAAGGGGGGTTGGTAATTTGTCCTTTGGACCAAGCACCGCTTCAGCGGTACCAATATCACTATCGGCCTTGCATTAGCACAAATGTCAAAGATATATCGAGTAACTCACCCAGATCCACGCGGAGCCCAATACTGCCCAGTCTTCTCCATGTCAAACGTCTTGATCCACTCTACCAACGATTTGGCGGCAACATCTGGTGTTACTGCTCCGCCCTCGTCCCAGAACTTATCAAACCCTACGCCGCGAGTCATGTCTGTTCTCATAAAGCCGGGGTGAACGGCTGCTACCGCAATGGCCCGCTCCTTTAGGTCCAAGCTTAAAAGTTTCGCGGACATGTTCAGCGCAGCTTTGCTGGCGTGGTGGCCGTAATTTCCACCGCCCTCTTTCTCGTGCCTCAGGGTTATACTGCCGCTTTCCGAGGAAACAAAAATAACCTTGGATCTGGAATTTAGGAGGGATTTGGATGCGTTTGCGAGGGTCGTTACAAGGATCGTTGGACCTATGGCGCAGATTCGATACATGGCCTCTTGCGCAGAGAAAGAAGCGTTTTCGAGGGATTCCGTCGCGAAGTACCCAGCAGTAATGATGAAAATGTCGATATGGGCTATTGACCGCGCTTCAAGGAAGTCGAGTATGTTGGACCCCGCATCCGGGGATGCAATGTCAATACCAGGTATGTAAGTGACATTATTAGCTTTTAATGTACGAAAAGCCGTTAGTATCACATTATAGAAGACAAATGGTAGTCTTAACCGAATTAATTGGCATGAGAGGCATACAAGTCTCAGGTGGGCTCGTAGATCTTGCCGTTGCGAGAACGTGATTGTCGGGATCTGAGCTATAGGTCTTTGTGAGGCTGGCTCCAAGGCCACGGGTTGCGCCGACTATTAGGATAACAGACATTCTTGTGCTAATAATGAATATTTCTCAAAATACAGGATACTGAGGATGGTGGTGTGATGCAGGTATATTTGGAGTGTCTCAGCGATATGCGGCTATCAATGACGTAAGGGACATTGCGTGCTTAGATGCTGTCAATCCTTTCAGTACACCGCCAACCGCCAACTGTCAACTCCCAACTGCCAAATAGATGCATACAGTGTTCCGGTGTTTGGGAATGAGAACAGCTGTGGATCATTGTTTTTCTCGTGATCGGGATCGGAATGCGCCAGTGCTTGTTGAGACAAGGTACTCATGTGACGAGACACATTGCCAATTCTACAATCTAATCGCAAGGGGCTCTTGGACATACGATAGGCGCAGAATTTGACTTTTAGGAGTTTCGAATACTGGTCTAGTTTCCCATTTAAGAGACTTCGATGGTCGAAACCAGTATTTGGTTATATGAAGAGATTCTGGTACTTGGGAGGGACCTAGAGCATCACTAAGCAAAGCTAGTATGGCCAAGTGATTTAGCGCCTACCGCAGAAATCCAGCTTAGTTTCTTGACAGACTGTTTTCCTAAAACAGAAGTGGGCGAGGGGTTCAGCTTAGTGCTTCAAGGTCGACTTAAGGCGGAAAATCATCTATAACATAGGATAGCCAGGCAGCTGGGCAGCAACACAAGGCAGAGCAAGCTAATGCAAGGCAGCGTGGGGTTTGCAAGCTAGCGAGAATGATTTGCATAATAACGCAGTCAGTGTAGGCGGTAGGACACGTTAAAAGGAAGCAGAGTGAGTGCGGGGGCGGCTGGAAATCGAGGCTGGAAGTAAGGACAAAAGGAGTAGTGATCTTTGGTGATGAGTAAACAGAAATTCAAATACTCTGGCAAAACGGCTTCTGTTCCCTGCAATGAGAACCACCTTGACCCAGCGAATTGGTCCTCCAAAATGTGGGATTGTGGCCGGTGCCTAGTGCCCAGTGCTCGCATTCGTACACGCTAGCCCGCGAAGAGATGTACAAGTATCTAGCCTTATCTGCAAGCCGATAGCACAATGTGCCTTTTATGACGCAGCTCCACATGATTGGTAGCGAGGGTATCGAAGGAAGCATGCAAGGTTGAGGCCAGGTCTCATAGGCTGTCACGTGGCTGTCTTCTGTCTTCCCTCGCCGTCTGCTGAAGAGTTTGCACACCACCAGCCAAGCACATTGAGAGTCGTTGAACCATTTCGCTACCGACAAGGAGGATACTTTGGACAATGTGTGTTTCAATCTGCTCTTCTTCATCTGCGTGGACCAGCGGCCCCCTGGATCATTGTTGGTGAGGAAAAGCCACAGCGTATCATGGTGGACGGCCAGCTCAAGCAATGCCGCTACGGGCACGGAGTAGGACCTTTGAACATCTCATCTCATCGCATATTTATCTCATGGTTACTATGCCCAAGAATAACGCGGGTCGCTGCCGGAATAGCCGAATACTGAATGCAACCATCCCATCTGGACTGCATTACTTGACCGCAAGAAGAGTTGAGCCGCAAGCATACCATATGGGTATAGCAGTCCAAGCTCATGCTCCTGTTGCTTGTCTGCTCCCTTTCCGCGGGCTATTCTGTGCTCGAGCCAACCAGCTAGAGGTACCAGAGGTAGCAGAAGCACCTCATGAGTGCATGTATGTAGCCTCCCGTTGCTCGCAGCGGGGTAGCGCTAGAGGGATCTTCGCAGCCGGTGGACGGGATAGGGGTCGCCTGTCTAGGCAGCTGGCAAAGTGGTAGCAGGTGGTAGCAAGCAGCAGCCCCTAGTCCGCGGCTCGTTCGATCTCAGAGTCTGTCAGTCTGTGGTTGACCATTGAGCAGTGAGGACGGCAACGACGGGCGATGGATTAAGGTGCATCACGTGTCCAAACGTACATGCATCTTGGGTACGTCTCATGGGCAGGCGATGGCCCGAGTGAGTTGCACAAGCTAGACGCCGGGCATTCGAGTTTGACAAGACCCTGGATTCATAGGAAGACACTGTCGAGCTTATCAGGGGCTTGGGATTCGGAAAACGGGGCAGTCTTTGATCCTGGGCGCGAATAGGGGATTTTAGTTGCAAGGAAAAGAATGCGGAGAGCCTTTGAAATGTGACGGTAAGCCGCGCTGTGCAGGCCGTGTTGCGAGGGTCCGCCAATCGGGGACGCTGCCACTCGGGTTTTGGGCGCTTAATTTCGCGGCAAGAGCGCATAGGAGACGTCGACGTCGACGTCTCCCCAATTCGCTTTATTTGCCCAGAACAGGCAAGGACTCGTGGGTGTCTCGACGAGTATACTAGCAACTCTCCGTTGCGTGGGGTATATTGTGGTTTGACGTTGGTTTGACGTTCGAAGGATGGTTTGTTTGTTTTGGAGCACACTTCTCCTTGGGATATGGCTTCAATCACGGCTCACGGCTAGAGGGTTTGCCTATCTGCAGAGCCCAGTCCCTTCACGGCGGTGAGCTTTCTATCTAGGTAGTCTGAGACGGACATACTCTAAAGTATCCAGGGGCCCGGCCTCCACGGAGTGAGCGAGAGCCGGGTACCTACGCATTGCGTAGGCCAATCTCTAGCCAAGACATGTCACCGTCCGTTTACTCCCAACATGGGCATAGGTATGAGTGCGCTGAACCATCGCCATTCGCACTCGCACACCACAAAGGCCCCAAGGCCTCCCCGATCCTCACTTCCCTGTCATGGCTGACCAAAACGCCCTCCAGATCAAATAAACATATCTTTGGCCGACTGTGCCACATTGGTACACATTGCACTCGTATCGCGTGGCAACGTCGCGGCACAGTTCTTGTCCCATCGAGTAAAGGCTTGCGGATCATAGCCGCTCTTCCGAGGCGTCTAGTGCAAACAACAGAATATCGCGATAGAACCTGCCGCGTTGGGTAATAGATGAACCAACCACTACTATCAGTTCGAAAAAGAAACCTCAAGTATGCGTCCAGACGCAAGCCATGTTCACGATTTGCAGCCGGAATGATTGCGATCATTCACTCTCAGCTAAGACACTTGGCTGCTCCGAGGAATGAGTTCTCTCATGCACTTCTGCCTGCTCCCTCAGGCTAGTCTCAAGTGGAGTATCTCCCAGAGGAATGGTAAAGTAAGATATTTGCTGTTTGACTAGACTCATATCAAGCCACTAGCTGCTGGGCCTGGGTGGGCTATCAGAGTTAGAAATCTCTGCGAACAGTGCCCAGCCAAATACACCCTCCGTTGTATTGAACGAGCTCAATGTTTGAATAGACTCTGGCAGACATGCAAGGCACAATAAGAGAACGTTTTTGTCTCTCAGTATGGCTTAGACATCTTACACCGCACTAAGTTTGTCGTGAACGGATGAAATAAGCAAGGCTACTTCCGGTGAGATCAACTAAACTGCATACGATGTGGAGTCCCTCTAAAAGGCGATCCGTGCTGAAGCCATGAAGTGGCTTTGCGCACCCTAGCATTCTATCTTGGGACCACCACCTACCAGACGCGCTCAGCAACCCCGGGGTGTCAGAAGCAAAGCACATTCTCACATGGCCTCAACTGTGGCAGATACTAAACCATACCATCTCGTCGGGCTCGCCATGTCAAGATCTAGATAGACAAAGAGAAACAACTACAATCATCGGGACTCCATGAGGGCGCCGTCATTGATGCACAGGTGCATCGATATCCCAGTGAAGCGAATCCTCTTCTGGTCCTATTCCAGTAAGAACTTAAGGTAAAGAAACAAATGAGACTCTGGGAAAAGAAACATTCCTTCCATATGTAAGCAAATCATCCATGCAAGATGCGGGAGTTGGAATGTGGAAGAGTGAAGTGATGGGCAATTATTGTCGCACTGACATGAATCTACCAATCCAAAATCTCATGCGGCAAGTGACTACCTTGAATACCACCCTCCTATGTTTCAAGTGAAGCAAAAGCACAATCTCGACGCGTCAGTGTTCAGGCTACACTAAGCTGAACCGCACTACAAGGACCTGTTTCTTTTGCGTTCCATAACCGATTAGGATCATTTAGTGGGCACGAGCAGGCATGCACGCGTGTTTGTGATGGCACTTGAAGGTTGAGACACGGGGCTATCTAGCACCGATCGAGTGACCGATAGATGTGAATTAGACGCTCGGTTTGCCGAAGTCAATAGACAAAGCCTTCAGGTACCGGGAGCGTGGTTCAGAAAGCTTTGCATTAGCCAATGGAGGCATTGCTTTATAGTCGCACACCATACTCACAGCCCGCCTCCCAAGTTGCAGAGCTTGGACGCCCAAGCACAAGCAAGAGCTTGTGGGCTGATTATAGTACTTAAGTCCAACCCATATCAACCTCTTCCTTCACAAAGAGTCCCAGAAATCAAACAACTACCTAACTCCTTTATACTTTACTGTCCTACCACCTCACCATTGCCTTAGTTCC
Source organism: Acrocalymma vagum (assembly GCA_028476805.1). Lineage (NCBI taxonomy): Eukaryota > Fungi > Ascomycota > Dothideomycetes > Pleosporales > Acrocalymmaceae > Acrocalymma > Acrocalymma vagum. Next base: position 94,718 of record JAQGEP010000100.1, on the reverse strand, counting down.
GTTCGTCTTCATTCAAAAATCTTTACATTTCCTTACCAAATCTTTTGTTGCTTGGAAAGAGCATCCGTGGTCCGTTACGATTCCAGCCCTGATATCGTTCACAAAGCGACCATGAAGCAGCCAAGATACACTTCATATCCTTCTGCTACCCCGCAGCATTTCCAGCTCTACGGCCCTCAGTATGAACCTCAATATCACATGCTGGATCCCTCGTTGATGCCAGGATCGATGCCGTATCGCTTCAAAGCCCCTTCAGCAACATTGCCTCCGCAATCACCACCTATCCAGAGTCCGCAATTGAATACGCCTTCAACAGATCCACAGGATATTTCAGTTTCAGAGCAAATTCAAGCCCCATATGAACCATGGCTACTTGAACACTCGTTGGAAATGACTCCATCTTCCAGCGCATCTGGTCACAGCCCTGGAAGCAACTTCACACCTCCATCTTATCCAGAACCTACATCACTCATGTACGGAGTAGCTGGAGCCACAAACAGTTCCCAACATGCCATTCCCATGGATGTGGCTCGATGGCCTAGCGCACCCGATAACACTATTAATAACAACACCTATCCAAACGACCTTTGGGCTACGCACGCTTTTGAGTTCGAACCTGCCTCTGGTAACGGGTACTACTCTGGACATCCCCATCCCATTGCCTCGGCCCCTCATGTATATACCTATACAGAGGGCAGTCCAGGATCGAACACAAGCTGTCTATCGACTTTTGGTGATTCCGACTCTCTCGACAACACTGACTATGGGAGTGAGAGCGATGAGAGCGATGAGGATGAGTTTGAATGCCGATTTAAGAACTCGAGCAATTCTTCGTCACCAGCTCCAGGCTTCAAAGATTGCATGAACACTCTCAGGCTGGGTAACATAGACCTGCCTTTCACTCCGCAGAGAGAAGGGAATCGAAGCTACATCTGCCCCTTTATGAAAGAACAAGGCGACACATGTGGTCAAAGATATAATAGGCTCGAACACCTTCGTCGCCATTACTATACTGTACACACAGGGAAGCGGAGCCACATATGCAAGGTGTGTGAGCGGGCTTTTAGCCGTCAAGACAATCTGAACGATCACTACTGGACACATGTTGAGAGAGAAGGAAGACACGGCAAGAATGATAAGATGCCACTCGGAAGCTTGAAGCCAATCCTAAAGAACAGACAATTATACCTCAAATTGAAGCACAAGTTGAAAAAACACCAGGAAACCCAAAGGAACAGGAAAACAAAAAACTCAGCAAGAGTTATCAAATCCAGGCTCTGAAGCGGGAGAGGCGGTAAAACTTCATATTTGTCCATTATACGGCGTTTCTGTATGTGGCGGCGAGTCTTTTCGGTTTGCTATGATCAAATTCTATAGTCTGTACATATCAATAATCTAATGTAGATGTTTTCCAATCCTAGAATTCTGTTTTTACTCTTCACACAATATTTCTATCCTCACATCCACTTTGTGACTCTGGGAGAAGCGAAAAAGTGGGCAAATCCAACTGAGGGGGGGGCCATAGACACTGAATCTCTGAGAAACATCCTCCTAGCCTCGCTGAGAGAGTTTTGATGGGACGACTCGTCGGGATGACTCGTCGACTCTACATAGTCGCCGAGCTGCTTCTGCTGCAAGATGGAATCATGTGCTGTGATGATCCCATAACACAACAACGTCTCGACGACGTCCGTACCAGTCCGGAGTCACCTCGCTTGCAAGACACGCTGATCTAAGGCCTCAACCTATGGTATCTAACATCATCTTCTAGTGACTCAATGGGTCTACGTTGTAGGCGAAGTAAAATCCAAAATCTTCAATACGAATGGGGTACCTGACTGTCGGTACTAGTAGTGCAAAGCGTCCGGCGTATTCCTAACTCAGAGCAATTGTTGAGTGCTTTTCCCGAGCCAATTCTAACACTCTACCTTGAAATTCGGTGGAGCCGAGTGGTTCAGTTATCTATGCCACGTTGAAGTCAACTGGAAGGTGTGATTCACGGCTCGTGTGGCGTCGATTATGATGGTGCTCGAAGAGTGAGGCACATTCTCCGCCTGGGCAACAAAGCTAGGATGCTGAGATGCTGAGTCGCCATGACGAGCATGGGAAGCGCGTGGACGAGTCCGTTGATGATTCACTGTACGCTGCTATCCTGCAAGGCTGAATCCTTGCTCTACCTACATGTCACCAACCTTTGCTCCCACGTTCAACGGCATTCTCCCTCACCCCGGTCTGTGGCGCCGCGGCTTGCTCTGGGCATGCACAACAGGAAGCCCCATGCACGTGGATTTGCGGCGAGGGCAGATGATTGCTATTAAAAAGGAGCGTTGCATGCATACCTGGTCCTCGCGTTTTCACAGTGCCTGCGCGTTTGTTGTCTGTGGGGGCTGGAATGTAAATGGTATCGCGCTTCACTGTTCCAATCCATAATTAGGGGACCGCATGCACACGGCCTCCCCGTCCTTGTTTCGGGTTGAGACTACTTGCGGAACCGCTTTTGGCACGCCCGCGGAGCTATTATAGTTCTCAGCTCCGCGTAGAGTAGGATGGCCGATTTGTGTGTGATCGATGGATGGCATTGTGCAGAACCATACCATATCCTCGGGGCAGGATGGGGGGTTGTGCAGTGACCCAAGCTGCCTGATGTCAAAGAGCGGGATATGAATGCGCACATGAGCCTATTATGTCCGCGGGATTGGCAATACAATCCATACTTGTGACCAAAGTGTGCAAAGCACCTCGATCCTCCGTCAGCCACAAGAGGGGTGTATCATCCGCCATACGCTGCCCCGAGGAATCTCCACCTCATCCTACCATCTCCTCAAGTGCTCCAAGCACACTCCTCATCATCTTCCCTCACTTATGCAGTATCCGTTCCCCACGCGATGTTTGTATCAGTGCCAGCCCTGCGCGTCGACATAGGCCTGTCTGGGTTCAGTGTCCAGTCAACCCCCTTGCTCGAACTGCGATGGCGGCCCAGATCTCGCCACACATATGGCTCACAAGACCCAGAAGCCTCGAAGCCAAGTCCTTCTCTTACAGGATGACTGCGACTAACGTGGAATGCAACCAAAGATCTCGAAGCATCTGGCCTCATCTTCATGGGCATTGTAGCCAATTTCCGCTTATCTGTGGTAATCTTCAATATCCAGCCACTCGACTATGTTCCTGCATATTTGATCTCATTTCGACCTAGATACTATCCCTTCAAAATCTGCATGCTAGATAGAGAAAGTAAGTGGTCCCTGTGAAAGGTAAGCTAGATGTACGTGTGGCGAAAGCTGAGGTTCTAGCGTGAGGTGCGCCGCCATAGCGAGGCCAGCCCAGGCAGGCTTTGGGTCGTATACATTTGTTTCCAGCTATCAGCAAGGCAGGCAGACTTCTAAGTTTCGAAGTATTGTTTTCGGTGACAACAGGCTGAAGTCTTGTACAAGATCCAGCCGAAAGTCAAGTCATCCGGGTCCACATGGTCGTAGTGCAACTTTGAAGGGTTTGCGCGGTTGATTTTTGAACCAGGATAACTATCCTCAACAATCCTTAGCAACTCTCATCAAACGTACATATAAAAGTAGCACTTCTATCAAGACCTCAAGACATTTTAGTGTTTAATGCAGCTAATGTATGGTAAATTTCTGGACTTTTCGTCTTCTGACAAAGCCCAGACACCCAGCACTTGAGTCATCGAAGGATATCGCTCTCTAGAAGAAAGCAGAGAAATTGGCATTTTCTATAAACTTCATGATCAGTGTCGAAGTTCGATGTCACTCAGCTACTATCCCATTGTACGAATATACAAGACAAACATCATAATGCAGTTGAACGTCAGCTTGAATACAGCAGAGTGAATTTATCTACTATACAAGAAATTTGAGATCACAACCCAGCGCCACCTGTGAGAAGCCCAAATCTACCCTTTCATAATGCTATTGTCCAACGCCTGTTCGTTATCTTGTGAGGGTATTTTCATCTATACCAGGTCATAAAGCCCCCTTCTAATAAAGTTACAATATTTTGCCCATGATTCCCATGCTATGTTAAATAGAAAACCCCCAAAATCATCGTCTCGAATGCCATCAACTAGGAAAAATTCGTTTATCTAGCGCCAAACGTAAAATACCCAGAAATATCATATCCTCATTCCATCATATAAAGACCAGTAACACCATAGTATATACCAAGTACCAATTATCAGTGCAAATAATGCCTCCTCCTCCTCCTCCTCCTCCTCCTCCTCCTCCTTCTCCTTCACTCTAGCAAGGCGAGATATCCATGAACGAGCCATCTCCGCCCCACTGACCTGAACTTTGCAGCCCAACCGGCAACACTGCCTTCGGAATCTCTCGTACAGAGGTGTTGATACTGAGGGGTATAGAAAGCCCACTCCCGTCACTCCTTAACGATAACTTTAACAGCAGGGCTCTACTAGTGGGCAGGGTCTGCGACAGCGGAAGTGATGGCGCAGGCGTTATAGACTTCCTCATCATGGCCCTGAAAGGCTCGATGAGCAAGTGCCGTGCCGTGCCCAGGCAGCTGAAGAGCGACACATCGATGCAGAGCTGCGTGACTACAATAACACTGATTGGAGAAATTGGGGACGAGATAGTGAGAAGGACGGTGCGGGCAATGGTTGGGGCAATGTTTCTGGCGATACGTGTCAGTGGTAGGCGGTGTAAAGGAGAGAATGCAACGTGGACGTACATGATTCTACAGCAGAAGCTAGTGCGGATGATCGTGCGATGCTTGCTCGAAGCTTTCCTTGAGATGAATATGGTGAAGGAGGTGAAGCCGATTTCAAAGACTACATCGCAAGTGGCGGAAACAGTCCAGAGCCTAACCCAAATATCTCGATTCGCCCCACACCACCGAGTTAGAGGCACAGAAAGAAATGGGTAGCATTGCAGCAATACAGCAGCGAGTCCCAGGACCAATGAAATAGAAGAGGCCAGCAGTGCGGGTAAGATGAAAGTTGAGAAGTGGAGAGAGAAGATACGGCGCAGCGCCAGCATAATGGTAACTTTGGAGGCAAATAGAGCCGATAGGTAGAAAATATCGGAGACCAGCATCATCTATCCAGTGTGAGTATAGCCTTTCATCAAATTTGTTTGAGCCTGTCGTCTCCTCACATCCGGAATTCTGTCAGATAACGACGGCGCGGTGACCTTCTCTTTGGCGGCAAGCACAACGAAAATGATCGATGCAATCGCTCCAGAAAGCTGAACATTTGGGGGTCAGTCAATGAGGCACAGCATTCAAGGCTCTTAGCCAACTTACCATGCCCACGGCAAGCGCGATGTCAAACTCTAACACGCGCCCAAGACACCACTTAGCGCAAGCCAAAAAGGAGGCTAGACACAGAAGCAGAAGCAGCAGCCATGCTGTGCAGGCAACAAAGATGGTGCTTTCGACCATATCGATAGGAGGCCTTGTGGCGTATGGACTCGGATGTTCTTGTGCCGTGCGCAATTATCGAAAAAGGCTGAGTGTAGTTATAGCTGATTGACCAGATAGTGTGCAGATCTGTATGTCGTGCAGAGGTTAGTAGCAGCATTATATTCAAACTTACCAATAAGGGCAAGGAGACCTTGCAGAAACGCCAATATCAAGGCTCACTGCGCTGAACATAGAAGCAGAACGTGGAGGCGCACGCGAACCCTGGCACTGAGCTAATCGCAGACGCTCTTGAGATCTCTTGAGTAAGGCAGCCCCTTGGTAAATCGATCTTGCTCAAGGATATTCTAAGGTCAGATCCAAGAATTTACAGAAGAGGTAATGATGGTCAACTTCCTCGGTTTCATGGCCTGCTGAGGCCCTGATCTGAATATATCTCTTGTTCGAGAGGTGTGGTGTTAAGCGAGTTTAGATGGGACCCGTTTGCACGAGGCAGAGACAACCTGCTACATACCGACTTTTCAGGCCTCGATTATGGGTTAGATCAGACAGTGGCTGGTAATCATGTTTGACTGCGCATTTGAAATAGACAAAGGGAGTGTACTGACTTGATTCAACCATTATAGCAACGTTGGCCAAGACCGGGGAGACAGTCGAAGGCAGTCAACCGACCGACGCCAAAAACGAAAAAAAGAAGTGAGGGCTTTCGAGTAATGCGATATGCAAAGATCGAATATGGATAAATCGAAAAGGAGGTACCCAGGTTGGATGAGTGAATGAGACTGGGGAGAGAGAGAGAGAGAGAGACGCCCAAGCGGGTATAGGTTAAAGTAGAACCAAATTTTGTATTGTGAAGCCTTGAATGTTGTTTCGTTGAAATTACTATACAGAAGACCCATGGATTATGAATGAATGAAAGTTTTCCATGAAATGTACATAAGAAATGTCATAATAACATCATACGATCGCTCATTATTGGATCGAAAAAGTTTTGGTGCCGGCGACGACACTAAAAGCCAGCAAGTCCCTCGTCGTCCGACGAATCAACATCATAACTATCGTCAGTGAAGTCGTCATTGCTCGCGATACCAGCGAGCGCCCTGAGTTCAGCTGGATCCAACACATTTCCCAGGCCAATTGAGAGTTGTAGCCCATCGGGTCCATCGAGCTTGTGGTAGCTCCACTCATAGGGAATATCTTCAAGAGTATGTGGCTCGTCTGATGTTCCGACAAGACATCTGACTTTTCGGAGGTCGACAGCGAAGATAGCGTCGTCTGCTTCGTCCTCCAAGTTAATCCCCGAGTCTCGTCTCACGTGCGTGGGCAAACGGATCTTGGAATCTCCATCATTGGGAGCCTCGGCAATCGACCCCTCTTTCACAACAGCTTTTGTGAAGGAGGGGTTTGTGAGTTTTTGAATACCGCTGACATAGTAGAGGGGCCGATGCTGGAGGGCCATTTTGCGGAGAAAAGATTGTGCTGCGGCATCGCGGCGGAGAGCATCGAAAGCGGCTCGTGGACTCTTGAGGGAGGTGTATGACATTTTGTCGGCCTGCACTGGAAGAACTCTTTGATGAGAAGAGAGAGACGTTCCCGAAAGACTGGATAGTAATCGTCCTCTGTCATCGTGTGAAAGAACGTCCTGATAGCGGGATTGCAGAATGGGCTGATTCAAGGCAGGATGTGCTGTAGAGCAAGCGAAGGAGGAGGAGTCGGGGTGTAGGGGATCCACGAGAAGTTGGCCCAAGGCTAAAGAGCCTGTGTCGAGGGGAAGTGGTAATAGAAGAGGGCCAGACATGGTACTGGTCATGCAGAACAGTATTGGAGAAGAGAATACTAGGAGAAGTTTTTAAAAGTAGGCAAATGGAAATATATACAAACGTGGCGATGGCACAAGCAGGAGGACTTGAGCAGTAGTATCCTAGGCCGGTCGTCGGCGAGAGAAGGAAGCATAGCCTAATGCATCCCGCATTTGCAGCGCATATTCAGCATGGAGGTCTCACATCATGATCAGATCAGACGGACCAGCAGACACCACGTCGAGAACGCGGTAGGTGCATGAGGGGGCAACAACGGGCTGGACTTGGTCGTGGCAGTTGACAGTATGAGACTGGCATTGTTAGAAGGCGGTCTGCGCCTGGAGTCGGCTGTCGCCGGCTCTGTATCACCTATGTAGGCATAGCAGGCGTTGAAATGAGGAGGGATTGAATTCTGCAGCAGTGGTGGTGCGTTTGGTGGTTGGTGGATGGTGGTTGGAGTTGAGGGTGGGGAACAAGCAGGCGGTGGGTGGGCCGATGCCGGGTTCTCCCGCCATTACGTCCGTCTTGAATGTTGCTGCATCGGGCGACAGGAACCAGTGCCAGGCTCACGCAACGACATGATGCGTCGGAGAATCGACTGATCCATCTGTCGTGTGTGCTTGAGCGATTTACAAGAACCGCCAGAGGCCTTCCTTCGGCTACAGCTAGGGGAACGGGAATTGGGGTCGAGGCTGGGAAATTGGTCGAGATCGAAGCCCACATTGAGATTCTGCCCAGTATCTTTGGAGATAGCCTCTCCACCAATGTCGCGTGCTGACCGAGTCGGAACAGGCAAGGACAAAGGCCCATCTGGCGGTCAGCAGCTGGCAGCATCGCCCAAGTATGGCATCTCTTGCCTCAACATCGAGACAGCAGGCGGTGTACTCTGTTACTCAAATCGACTCACCGTGTCATCTGCCAGCCAGGGCTGAGTATCGACATTTCCTCGCGTCGGTACGACAATCAATCTACCGTCTCACTCATACCTGTTCCTCTCTGCAAGTCAAGCATTCAAGTAAGCTCAGCTCTCTTTTCGCTGTTGCACACCCACACCCGCCCCGCCCCCTGCTGGATATGGAGAAATACTCAGGGGATGAGTGGTGCGGAAAATTGCTTGATCGATGATTTCCCTTGGCAGAGGTGGGCAAGTGGAGTGGCGTAAGTGGCTTTCCCCCCGTGGCGCCAAACACCACTGAGCTCATCTCCAGCACCGCTGCTCGCAAACAACCTGCACTTGTTCTCTCCGCATATTCTCAAGCGAAATGGCACTTGTCGTCATCGAATTCGGCCGTCGCTACTCCAGCGCTCCCTCCCCAATCGCCCATTCCTGTTTATCTGGCCGCCCGTCGCCTGCTCGGTCAATGACCCCGGAAGGCAGTAGTTTCCGTAGCTGACGGGAGCCCGCGGATCCAAAAACACCGCCCCCTCCAAAAACCCCCCGAGTAGAGATTGCTACATGGCTGTAAGCCTCAGGCCCATGTCTTTCTGGCCACATTCACAGCCTGAGACAAAAGACTATTGGACACTCTCTGATTGTGTCACCACCGTCGACACTCGACATGCACAATGGCTTCTCCCGCAATACACGACCATCCCAATGCGCTTGCCGATATCCAATTCGCCTCAATTGTTGACCCCGATCTCACTCCCTCCGAAGATGAGGCCCCCGAGGAGAGCGCACTGCCGCTTGAGACCGTCCAGTCTGCCATTGGAGTTAGCATTGGAAAGCAGCAGACACATCTGACGTCGCCCAAGACACCTGCCGCGGAAAAGGCGGCGGCAATGGAGGACGGGGATGGCGGCGCCCTCTTCGATAACTGGGACCAGGCGCCCGACAATGCTCTGGAGCAAAGCACTCTTGCGAGACAGCCCAGTCCACGCCCAAATCCAGATGAGAGTGACAATGCCGCTACTGCTGCTGCGGATGCTACACCAGCGAATGCTACTCCAAAGGCAGCCGCCCGCGCCAATGACGACCAACTCCCAAAGCAACCCTTCTCTGCTCGACTCCCTTCGCCATGGCGAGCCGGTGCTAAGACATTCGACACCACAGATGACCACAGAGCCGCCCTGCGCGACCATCTGCGCTCTGGCACGCGACGACGCGCCCTCTCTGGAGGGTCGGCGAGCGACGCGCTGAAGAAGTATTTGCCCTTTAACCTGCCGTCCATGAATAAGACATCTGGCCGTCTCAATTTCTCTTTGCCTTCCTTTTCCGTTTCCTCCCTGGAAAATGTGCGCAGCCGTCAACAAGGTGCTTTCGACCGTCGCAAACAAGTGAGGACCTTGGGCAGTTCTACGCTGCTTGGTCAAATCGATGGCGCTTCACAGTCGCAAATTGAAATTACGGCTCGTAAACACCCTCCAAATTCGGCACCAATCCCACAGTGCCCATTCGGTACAAGTGACGAAGAAAAACCACACCGGGATGCCCCGTCTCAGGACCTTCAACGTCGGCCTCCTACTCTGCGTAGATCAAACTCAGAAGGCTCTTTTCTGCTCTACCGAAGCAAGTCATTCGCATCCTCTCTTGGAGACGACTCTCGCTTCGAAAACGTGCAGGAGCAGGTGAATAGTCGATTGAAGGCGATCAAGGATAGCTGGCAAGACTCAAACTTCAAACTTCCGAGTATGCCGAGTATGCCTTCCTTTTCTAACTTCAATCTCTCATCTAGGGACGATCTGTTTAGAGTGCGAAACGAAAGCGCGACCCCAAGAGGACGCAAATTAGATGACAGTAACAATCACAGAGTTAGCTTCCTTGCTAATGTACCGGCATCGTCTTCGAGAGGAGCTTCGGTTCGAATACCGAAGACAAAAGCATCATCTAATAATCTGTCCGGCACCGCCTCTGCCAATGTAGCACCATCTCATCCGTTCTTCACACGAGCTCTGCAAGAGCTCAAAGGTGACCTCATCGTTTTGGGAGGCTATCGTGGGTCTATTCTGCGTTCTGCAGAAGCACCCAATCGGCAGCTGTGGGTTCCATTCAAAGTGGGGCTGAATCTGCGGAAGGTAGACCTTGAAGTTGGCCTAAATCCTGAAGACGAGGAAACAGAAGAACAGCGCATTTATGCCGATGGCATGCTCACTCATATCGGTCCAGTGGATATTGCGAAGCGTCTCTTCAAACGACTCCGGGCATCTGATAATGCAAAAGATGGATCCCTACGGGTGCACGATTACGGGTATGACTGGAGACTGTCACCGCACCTTCTTAGCAGGCGTATGATCAAGTTTCTCGAATCCCTTCCTTGCAATCAACCCGGTGTACCCCCAGAGAAGCGTGGTGCCATCGTTATTGCACACTCTTTAGGCGGCCTCATTGCACGACATGTAATTAACCAACGCCCTGATCTCATAGCGGGTGTTGTTTATGCAGGCGTACCTCAGAACTGCATCAACATTCTTGGCCCCCTTCGAAATGGCGACGATGTGTTGCTTTCGTCTCGCGTGTTGACAGCACAGGTCAATTTCACTATCCGCACGTCCTATGCCCTGCTCCCTCTAGACGGGAAATGCTTCATTAATAAGTACACAAAGGAGGCCTACCCTGTTGACTTTTTTGACTTCAACACCTGGAAAGATTACCGCTTATCGCCATGCATTGCGCCTGCTCTACCTTCTCTGGCTCAGCCCAGCAATGCAAACCTAAGTGTTAGCGGTTTGTTAAACGCAATGTCTCAAGCCTTCCCAAGCTTTCCGAAGCGAAAGGGGAGCATGAATAAAGCCTCTCCACCTGTGCCTCGAGGACATTCCAGGACAGACTCATCCGGTTCCAACACCTCAAACCCCGAAACCCAGGACCAATCGAGCGTAAAAGTGAAAAACGCGGCCCAAGATGCGGCAGACAAAATTGTTGAAAGCGGCGCTGAATCGACCGGAGTGGAGCCCAAAATGACACATTCCCAACTACACCCTCTTCCGACGTCTTCTGGTTATAGTTTAGCACAGCCTAACCCAGCAACAGCTGTTACCATACCGTACGAAAAGGCTGCCGAGTATCTTAAACGAACTCTCGCCGAAGTCAAACGCTTCAAAGAAGAACTGGCACATAAGCCCGCTCACACGGAGTCGAACGTCTATCCGCCCATTTCGCTTATATATGGCAAGTCCATACCAACTGTGTTTGGTGCCAAGGTTGAAAGTCGTGAAGCAATCCAGAGAGCAGACGTGTATGACGAGCTCGCATTTGCAAGTGGAGATGGTGTTGTATTGGCTCGAGCGGCCATGGTACCATCTGGCTACTCTGTAGCTAAAGGTGGCGTGGTAAGTACTGATCGCGGACATGTCACCATGCTTGGAGATTTGGAGGCAGTGGGACGATGTTTACATGCTGTTATTGCGGCGAGGAAGAATGGGGTTGGGTTGGGGAAGAAAGATGTAGTAGAAGAGGGTAAAGAAGGGGAGAGGGGAAAGGAATAGAGGTTTAAGAGAAGAAACAGATTCATGAGTATGCATGCATGGAACAGCGTGTGTTGTATGAATAGTAAATAGAAATAGCATTATTAGATAGGACGATTCATAAAGGTGGTTACGATGTTTGATGGAATCTCGATGTACCACTATTCACGTTATGCTCGACGTGTTTATGAAGGTGTCGAGAACCCTCGCTCTCTCATCGAACTCAGCGATGGGTCATTACTTTTGACCTCTGATAATCAGTGCCTCTCATTTTCGTATTATATTCGAATATCCGAATGCCATTCTTTAACATTTCACGCTCGGTGCGTTGCGTTTTAGTATGTTTAGATCCATAAACTATTCCAACTATGCGTAGTCCTTGTGCCTTTGAATCATACATTCCTCGCTAAGCATTTCTTCTCGAATGAGCTCTGATGGCCTTGCCACGTCGATATCTCCTTTTTCGTAGGTTGCTTGGAATCGGCCTGGATCATAGGCCCGGTTGTTCTTCAAAGAAGCGTTTTCGATGTCAAGAGCTTTCAGAGTCAACTGAGTGGCCTCTTAAGGTTCCGCTGTCTTATAAATACTCGCTTGTCCTTGTTCTCAGAGGGTTGGGTTCCGGTGGTGAAATCGGCAACCGTGGGAATCGGCACTTGTGTTTGCAGATTTCCTAGTTCAAGGACCAACTACCATCTGCCTCTTCCTCTTCCTCCCCCACGCCCCCAACCTCCACCGCCTCCGCCTCCGCCTCTACTGTAACCAGACTCACGTTCCGGTGGTGCCTCACCCCTTCTCCATTCACCCATAGGTAGACCGCCACTTGGTCTTCTGTCGTCATATCTCCCTCTTCCACCTCCTCTCCCGAAGCCATAATCGCCGCGTCCGCCGTACCCATTTTCTCTACCTCGTCCGCCATAAGCACCAGGTGGAGGTCCTCTGCTGGGGCCCGAAGGCGGTGGCGGTGCCGCTTGTACACTTCCGTCGGGGAGAGGAGGAAATATAGCACAAGAGACATAGTCCCCTATGACAAACTTGACGTCACCTAGCGTCTTATCAGGCTCGCCGTCCAATTGCTTCAATGCTTCCGCAACATCTGTATTCTCTGGTCCCTCGTCGCTGTCTGTTTGCGCGCCTATGATGACGGAGCCGAGCTCGCGTGATACAAAACGCCCAGGGCCGCCGCGGTTCGCGCTCTGCATGTCTCCGTAGATTAGGCGGAATGCAATGCGTGTCCCTGTATATGGTTGTGGGAGGAGGGTTGGGAGAGCGCCGAGGAGGAGAGTGCTCAATTCGCGGAGGCTGCAGGTTTGCCATGTGTAGATTTGAAGGTGGGGTGGGAGGCGTGGGACGGTTGGATCGAATTCGTCCAGCCTGATAGTTTGTCAGTGGACCGAAAAGGAGTTTCTCTGGTGCTCGTGGTAAAGAAAAAATTACATGACCAAATTGATGTGATACAGTTGAATATCTTGAAAGAGACCTACCTGTGAAATGAGCCTTGTTTGTAAAAGAGTCGTAGGAGAAAAGGCGTTGTGGTCTGGCGATCTATCTTTGGAGACGCTTGGGAAGCCATGGTTGAGAATTGGAGAATAACGGCTGGTTCTTGGTCCACTTTCCACTTTCAATCCTTGTTTGATGTCATGTAATGCTGTTGAAGTTAGATACCTGTTGTAGAGTATAGAACTTTATGAAAACCATGCGATGACGCGTGATAATCGTAGATTTAATGTTGGCGAGTCAAGGGTACATCTGCGCGACGCGGAGAGCTCACCAGCATTAGCGCCGGCGTTACGGCAGAACCATTGCGCCGGCAGTGAATCTTTGGAACAGAGCCGTCGCAACACGTCCACTCCACTACAACATTGTCATACTCGAGGTCTTAGGCTGCTCCTCAAATCGTCACCATGAATTTCGCGAAACTTATGTCCGCCCAGATTAAAAAGTCCAAGGACTCCGCGCTCCCAGACTCTGCCGACAAGAAGTACCTCAAACGAAACGAAGTGGAAGCGCAACGCCAAGCTGCATACTATGCCGAGCAAGAAGCCGCAGAAAAGTCACGTCAAGAGAGAATAGAGAAGAAGCGAAAAGCTGAGGAGGAGGAAGCAGCAAAGGAAGAAGAGCGCCGAGAGAAACGCAGACGGTTAGCGGAAGAGTCGAAACGCAGAAGGGAGGAGGAGGAGGAGGAGGAAGAAAGGAGACGAAGGAAGAGACTAGGCCTTCCAGATCTTCCCCCCAAGAAGAATAAAGGTGAAGAAGATGGGGGGGCAGTACCAGAGGAAGAGGACATCTCTGAGGATGAATTGATAGCGAAACTGAGAGCTCTAAACGAACCGGCGCGATTATTCGGCGAGACGCACAAGCAACGCCTGAAACGATACAAGAAGCGCATTGGGGCAGATAGTCTGGCAGCAATCAAGACGGATGGTCCAATACCAACAACATTACAGCTGGTGCCAGAAAAGGACATGAAGGTGGATCTGAAGGTACCAAAGGACAAAGAAGGACGGGAGTTCCTGTTCCGACAGCTAGCAAGCTACTTCACCATGGTGTTAAAGGAATGGGATATCACCCTTGCGCGGAGAGACGATGACGTCAAAAACAGCTATCAAGGCAAGCAAGCCTACGCCGCCATGGTACAAGCACGAGAAAACATGCGCCCTCTTTTCAAAAAAATGGAAAAGCTGGATCTGGAGGATGGCATTCTTGAACCAGTAGTGGAGATTGTCCATGCTGCACAAGAGCGCCGCTATGTCGACGCCAATGATGGTTATTTGCGATTGAGTATTGGCAAGGCGGCATGGCCCATTGGAGTGACCATGGTTGGCATTCACGAGCGAAGTGCGCGCGAGAAGCTGCATGAAAGCGACAAGAATTCAGCGCACATTATGAGTGATGAGATGACAAGGAAATACCTGCAGAGCATCAAACGGTGCTTGAGCTTCGCGCAAACTCGATGGCCACCGTCTGATCAACTCCAGCTGATGGGCTAAGCATTGGAAATTTATGGACGTCTGTGGAGTGCTGTCACCGTTAATTGTAGCTACTTGAGTAAATAAGTATGCGCTTTAATTTTGGGCACTCGAGAGCATAATCAGATTCAAGTAGGTCAACGCGCGTTCACGTGCGGGGCAAATATCAAATATTTTGAGCCTCATTCAATCACCACTTTCCAATCACACAACAACGGGCCACGTCGGAACACCGCCCTTTCGTTCTTTATATTTCTCTCATTTCACGCGCAAAAACCGGTAGCATCAGGCCCTATTTTGAAATTGGCGGGTTGCCGTAGTAGTCACGAAAATGCACGAAATCGTCACCCTTCAGTTTGGCCAACAGAGCAACTATCTCGGTACTCACTTTTGGAACACCCAGGTAAGCTCATCATCCACTGTGCTCTCGCTTGCCTTGATTCCTATTTTCCACTCTTCTGCCAGACCGTCTACCTCGTTCTGTCTATTAGTCCGCTTTTCATGCAAGTTCAGTGTGAAGTGGGGGGAGTCTGCTTTCTAAGAGGCCACGCACCCCAAGCGTCGTCATCCCCGTGTCTTTCCTTTTATAATGGACTATGTCATGCCTCGCATCACTTCACAGCGTTCTCCACTCTCTAACATTTTATGTACTCCGGTCCCCCCTCTGACTTTATAAAGGAATCGTACTTCACATATCCGCCAGAACCGGAATCACCTATCAACCATGATATACTTTTTCGACCTGGGATTGCACCCGATGGGTCTGACACCTTTACTCCGAGGACCCTGATATACGATCTGAAAGGCGCTTTTGGTAGCATGCGCAAGATAAATGCACTGTATGAAACCGAGCACCGTGACAACATTCTAGAACAGAATGGAATTTGGCCATCAAAACCCGTTGTACAGCGTTTACAACCCATCCCACAATCCGCATATCAAGCACACCTCGACGCAGGCCTAGATCCCCCTCCATTGAGTACCACCACAGTGCGCTACTGGTCGGATTATACCCGTCTGTTCTATCATCCCAAATCAATTGTTCAGTTATCGGAGTTTGAAGTTAATGATAAACTCATGCCTTTCGAGAAGTGGGATGTTGGCCTGGAGTTATTTGAGAAACTTGAACGAGAAGTAGACCTCGTCGATCGAGACTTACGCCCATTTGTTGAAGAGTGTGATGGCATGCAGGGACTCCAAATATTCACCGGCATCGACGATGCGTGGGGAGGCTGGGCGAGCGGATGGCTCGAGAGACTAAGAGACGAATATGGAAAGTTGAGTATCTGGACATGGGGCTTAGGTGACCAAGGAGCAGATACTACAGTCTCAGGAGTAAAGTAATCCTTTTAATTCCGGCGACCTCGCGTGCTAATAGGGGACAGGAAAACCGACTACAACAGATCGTTAACTCTTCGAAGTCACTTAATGTCCTGGCTGAACAGTCATCAGTTTATATACCAATGTCCAGAAGCCCAGTCAAAAACCCTTCCTATCTTTCCATCGATGCTACCTCACTGTGGCATATAAGTGCTTTGCAATGCGTAGCACTGGAGAGCATGACTCTTTCTTCACGACTGAGAGCGCCCAACGAGGTCTGTGGAACTCTGCAGAGCCTAGAGGAAACATTCAACAGCACCGGAAAGCGGCGGATAGCTAAATTGGGGATGAGTGTTGCCAATCCCACCATTCTTGCAGAGAAAACCTCTGAGGAGAGCACAACAGGAAAGAAAGCAAGCTTAACAAAAATGCGAAAAGCTAGCGAAGAAGACGATAGGTCGTTGAATGACCTCGACATGGACATGTTTACGAAGAATTACAAGATTGGCCCCTCCAAGCCCAAGAGGAGAGAACATATTTTCGGCAGAGTGGAAAGCATCCGAGGGAACTGGAGATTGCCTGCCTCTGGTGAGAGCGAGACCCCTCGAGATAGATTTAGCGAAGGGCCAGCGGTTCAAAGGTATGTTGCCCCAGACCACTTTCGCCATTTTCCAGTGATCCCTAGCCTATTGGCGTTACGAGAGAAAGTAAAATTTCGTGACTCGCTCGCATTTGCGAGGATGAATGACCTCAATACGAATACGGCCCGCTTCTCGTCAAACTGCTGGAGAAGCATGTCAAACTTCAGCTAATTATCACTAATTCAGGTACATTGCACCATTACTATTCCCACTACTCGATAGCTTCCCAGAGCCGATATTCAACTTGGAGGCGGGACAAGAGAAAAAGCTCGCGGTTTGCACTAGCCTCACAACCAGCACAGCGGTTGCAGATCAAGTGAGGTCTATTGAGCAGATTGTCAAGAAGTTGATAGGAGTCGAGGACAGAGAAACACTTTGCAATAGCCTCCAATCTAAGGCAGAGGAATACGATGAAGGGTGGAATAGCGACATCGACAGTGATAGCGACGAATAGTCAGGTGCCATTGCCTCTCAATAACACCCTCTTGTCTGATGAGCGCCGCATGGCCGACAGAGGTTATATCTTCGCTGCTATGAATCAATCGACCAGTCCCGCTTCTCCACGATGAAATACGAATTTTGGTGGAGTCACGCTTCTTCAACACCCACTACTAAGGCGCTTGACCCTGGCCAAGACAAGCAAACCCCAGTCACGTCATGCACAGTCTCAGCGCTACCGACAACGAACATGCACTGATGCGGCGTTTCAATATTCTGACATCGCGATATGATGTGTGACTGCAGATTCTACACCCATCCCAAAGCAGGATTTTGGGGACAATCCGCCCATCTCTTGGCCGGGCCTTGCAATGAGTCGATGGAAGAATTTAGCGCGCAGTGACGATTCTTAGGAAATGCCTTTTCGAGAGAAGACGACTGGCTATCGGCATCTCGGCAACCGTTTCTTTGTTTAGCAGCAATTGTGATCATCAGCATCTGAATGCCGTTCCATCACCCGTTGTGGGCAGAATCGCGATCAACAGCCTGGCTGATTCTGCCGTCAGAATATGAGAGCATCATGCAAAGGGTAGAATTTCCAAAGAGAAAAAATATATATCAAAACTAAAAACTCGGGTCCAGCGGTCAGCGATTGATTTGCTGACAACATATTGCTCATGCAGGAGACTACCAGTGGAAATGTCCTGTCCCCTCACTACTGCACACCAGTAGCGTGATCGACTCTGGTTGGCAGAAGGTAAAGTTTATGCCTTACCGTAGCCTTCGCGCCAGCGGGTCTGATGGAACCGTCGACTCAGCGCACGATAGCGAGGAGCTTCAGCTAAATGGAGTTATAAGCAGTCCGCTACCGGAGCCTAGCCCAGCCGCTGCAGGAACATGGCCGGTTGTGTGGAGCCATGACGTAGTAGACAAGAGATGTAGAGACTACCTGTGGTATTGTATCAGAACATTGAAAGAAAACAAAGTCAATGGCTCAGTCGGAATATCACGAAATAGCAGGACAATTTTCGAAAAGGCGCAAAGAGGAATGGTTACATACGGGTGGCAAGCAGAGTGCCAACGCTGACAGCCTTGCTGCAGTGACTTGGCTCTCACAGTGCAGAAGATCCTGGCTAGGTATTTGATAAGAATCGCTGCAAGTGATCGACTTGGGTGTGTCGGCCGTCTCGGAGGGCTAGCGTGCACTGAGGCCACTGGAGGCTGTAGCCCTGTAGCTGGTACGGTCGCTTCACTTCACCGGGCTGGGCTGGGCTCGGAACCGAAGCACACCCTATTCCTCCGCCATCGCAATAGCCCAGCCTCATGGCTTGGGAGACACAGACAACAGACAGTACAACCCCCCCCCCCCCCGTCGCCAGGGCAGCGAGTCGAATCAGAATCGGGCAGTTAGCTTGGGAACCTTCAAATGTTGAGTGAGCTTCACGCGCTCAGCTGACGCCAATACTGACGGATACAGTGGTTGCAGTGAGGCTCTCCGTGCTGCAAACCCAAGTACAGTATCCTCCTGGAGAGGCCTCCAACTTCTTTTCTCTTCGGACAAAGACCATAATGGGACCAAGTGCATCAACCACCCCAGGCAGATAGCCATCTGAAAGAGCTGCTGTTTCTGCTGATTTCGCTGATCCTCATGGGCGTACTATTTTCAGAGCGGGGCTGGCGCCAAGCTTATTGGGGTTGGAAAACCGTGGCATATCACACGAGCTGGGCTGGGCTTCCGCGACGGGCCTGTGCGGAGAACAGACCAAACGGCCCGTTTTGAACGTCGCTCTTGTTTCTTCCATATGTTTACATCACATCTTCGTCGGTCGGCCAGTGCCGTTGCTCAAAATGATCCGATATGATACCATGAAACTTTGCTCGCGAGGCGGGTAGAAGACGCCCTTGTCAAAGGCCTCAGGACATATCTCTTCCTGCTTCAAGCATTGCTACTACTGCACCAGCTGAATTTCTCGAGGATCATCCACCGCATTTGGGCACTCTATATAATGCACAGCGTGGGTATACTTGCCGGCCTCGTCGCCTTCTACTTTCGCATCGATGGCTGGCAATCCTCGGCGGAGACAGGCGTTTTCCCTAGACCGCACTCGCTGGTATGCTTACATCCCTGTTGACCTCAGCATAGCGTATGCAACCTTCGTGTTTCCAACCTCTCCATTGGCCTCATTGGTCCTGAGCATCAATAGTTGCTGGGACAGCAGTGGCCTATCACCGCTAGCATCCGGCCAGATGCTGGCTACCTTTTCGGGTGCCGCTCACTCCACCCTAAGGATCTTCGGTCCCTCCATACGAGAATTTACCTCACCTGTATGGTGAAGCCCAATGCCAACCATGCTCCCGCTGATACGGTGCAGTTGAAAAGTGGATGTCGTCAAGCTTCACTTGGCATATGCAACCTTGCCGTTGTTCTTGCCTGCATCCGATATTCAGAAGGCTGGCAGAGTGGTTCATAGCGCCTCCTGGCTGTACTTATTAGCCCTCCTTTCCCCTCTCATCAGGTCCTCCGAGTTATCAACGGTGATAATTTGCTTGTGAGAGTATCCCAATCTTTGGTTTGCTCACCCAGCCTTGAAAAAAGTGCAACTCGCTCGCTACGGTTGCTCTTTTACCTTCGTTTATCTCAATCGTTTGCTCAACACCTCCTGTCGTTGTCAGCCTATCACCCACAGCCAATCAACATCCGAACAGGATGAAGGTGTCAATCAGCTTCATCGCCCTTTTGGGCTCAGCTGCCGCTGCCCCAATGCCAGGTAAAGGAGGCTACTATCCAGCACCTCCACCAAAGGACTACCCTGTCTACCCACCAATCAGCACTGGAGGTTATCCACCAAGCACTCCCGAGTATCCCACCAAAACTCCCGAGTACACACCCGAATACCCCACTAAGACTCCGGAATATACTCCTGAGTATCCCACAAAGACGCCAGAGTACACACCGGAATACCCCACTAAGACCCCGGAATATACTCCTGAGTATCCCACGAAGACGCCAGAGTACACGCCAGAGTACCCCACTAAGACCCCGGAATATACTCCTGAGTATCCCACGAAGACTCCAGAGTACACGCCAGAGTACCCTACTAAGACACCGGAATACACTCCCGAGTATCCAACTTCTTCCCCGTGTCCAGAAGAGTCATCTGGCTACCCGACTCCTCCACCTCCTCCACCACCGCCAACTTCTTCACCATGCCCAGAAACATCCGGCTACCCGACTCCTCCACCGCCTCCTCCACCACCACCACCACCACCACCACCACCACCACACAACTCTACAACCCCTTGTCCTACTCCTACACCACCTCCTCCACCTCCACCCTATCCTACTGGCAAGAATACCACCGTCGTTCCTCCACCACCAAAGCCCACCAGCTACCCGCCGGAGCCTCCAAAGCCTGAACCCCCCAAGCCCGAGCCTCCTAAGCCTGAACCCCCTAAGCCTGAACCCCCTAAGCCTGAACCCCCTAAGCCCGAGCCCCCCAAGCCTGAGCCCCCCAAGCCTGAGCCTCCAGCTCCTACCTCGGCGCCACCGCAAACCCCAGCTCCTACCGAGGTCTCACCACCAGCTGGAACTTCACCTGCACCACCCGAGTTCACTGGTGCAGGATCTCTGAACAAGCCCTTCTCTGCTCTTGTGGCCGGTGCTATCGCCCTTGTTGTTATGGTTTAAATGGAACGGCTGAATAGTTTCACCGCGTGGTCGGATATTCTTTCACTCCTTTACGTACTCTAATGTATATTTAATGACCCATTTTATGATATTTATGATGGCATCAAAGCGCACTCCTTATACTAGATGGGTTGGTACACTCCCTTGGTTATCTTGACGGCAGCCATGTAGGTAATTTGTCACTTCTAGTTCTCTGATGACATGGCAGATAATGCTATGGTCATCCATAATATTGTTGTTGGAGAAGACGAGCTTTTGGGCCGGTGAAGTTGAAGGGCTGGTGTACTGGCAAGGCAACATAAGGACATGAGCGGCTGGGTATTCGTGTAAGGGTAGTGTACACTTTTTGGTTGGAAAGGTCTGTCAATATTAATGTCTTTGCTCGTGGTAAAACATGTGCTGTAGATAGTATAATGATCACCGGACTTTCTCATTTCAAGATTTCACTGCCTTTGAGTATGACGATGCTGCCAAGCGTTCTGTGATAGCAATAACGAGAAAGACATTTTGTTTTATAGCATGGCTTTTCAAAGCACATGAGGCAGCAAGATGTGAATGAAGGCATCAAATTTAAGGATTCGGACGAAGTGGCGTTCATAGCATTGCCTATATCCTGCTCTTGTATACAACTTCTCTTGAAGTTTTTAAACGGCCTATACGCTCCATTGATATGCACCACCACACAGGCCTTGAATTCGCGCCATGTAGAAGTTGGCACATCGGAAGACACTACGTCCACCGAAAGGACTACCCTGTCTACTCACCAATCAGCACTGGGGTTTTCCACCAAGCACTCACGAGTACCACCACGACGACTGCCACACCAAATAATGACAAGTAGCTGAAGCCATCGAACTCCACTTACGTACTGCGAAGACTGTTTGCGCTTTAAGACATCTACTACCTCGTTCCAACGATAAAACTCGTTGAAGCTAACGAAGACGTTTATTAGAGTTGATGAAGCTCGAGGCTTATTTCCGGACCCCTCCTCGATGTTAGAGGTGTCTCATCGGACGACGTTCTCAGACGGACATTTGTTGTTTGCCCAGCACTTCTCGAGCACCACGATGCGACTACAAAACTTGTAGAAGAGGGGCCCCAACAAGAAGAAACTCGATTTCCCAACCACGAGCAATTCCCGTCAACGTGGCCATCTAAAAGCCCAAGGCTTAGTCAGTATTGGGCGGAAATTCGTGCAGAAAAAAAGAAGATTATCAGCCAACTGAGGGACAGTGGAGTCTACATTAATCTGAGGGTTTATCTTAGGGATGAAGCCTTAGTGAAGCCACGTGGACAATGGAATTCAGGGATAGTTTGCATGATATCATATCCACCTATGACTGGTACCGTCCATCCTAGCTTCTGTACGAATTTCGCTATGTCAAATAAACCAATAAGCTCCATTCAGGTAAAACTAGGAAAATACACACTTAGGCCTAATAATCGACGCGTTATTACAATCGACCTATTTACTCGACGTATGGATCGGAAGTAATTCAGATCAGCATCAGGAAGAGAACCACCGCTCCAAGGAATAGTGCATGCCTTAGGGATTCCTCAAATACTCGCATAATTTCATAAGAACACTAATTCGATCATCTCTGGCATAGACTACCAGTCCGCGCCTAGTTACTATTTGGCCTTAATGCGGCTACTTGTTATAATCGACATTTAGCCCGCAATAACATCCATTTCACGGCGTTGTATATAGAAACGACTTGATCAATCTCTAATCGTTCCCGAGTATAATTCTAGCCAGATATGCCATGCTTCCTTTGTTACTCCTCATCCCGCAGCCTTTTATGTCGCAGAAGGTCTAGCACTCATCACAAGTTCTTTAAAGCCGCCCAAACCATCTAACAAGCATTTTTAAACCACCTATATTTCAAGAGAGTAGAAGATAACATGACTAGGTATACCTTGTTCCCTTCTTCCAAGGATAAAATGAGTTGAAGTCAATAAAGCTATTTAAGAAGGTGAATTATCTTCGAGCGTCATTTCCGGGCTTTACTACGACAGAAGAGCTAGGCATTGAATCGCTCCTGCACCGTTTGGGGGATGATGAGAAACATAGTTAGTTTTTTTGATATGGCTTTTCGAAGCACACAAGCATCGTGACCGGTGACAGGTACTATTATGTCCAAAATGCATGTGCACCCATAGGGCTTTGTTGATCCTAGTCAGGATTCGCTAACCCGCATCATCCGCGACCGGTCAACTCACCCTCATCTCTTACTCCAAAAATCAGCGAGCCAATGAGCGTACGGCATCATCGCCACCACTTCGCTTTTCGACAGCTGCAGGTCAATGATCCGAAACAGCAGACTAGCATTTCCAATCATCGTGAGGTCAATGCGAAGTGGCTTTCCGAGAGGCGTGCACTTTTGCGAAGCACAACAGTATGGACGGGACGGAATTGTTGCCGTCGCACAATGTTGGACGAAGGCTGAACATGTACCACCGAGGATGAGCGGGGAAGAGCCCGAGAAGGCATCAAGCTGGTACCACATAGGCGGTATGTTTGTGACCAGCCGCAGAGAGGGGGGGGGGGTTAATCAGCGAGGTCTGCTTATCTTGAAGGACAGAAAATACAGTAGACACTCTACAGCCATCGAATTAGTCCAAAGGGCAAACGGGGGCCAAAACAAACACAGTCGATATTTTATGGATCCCGCTGCTCCCTCCAGGCTACGGTTGGTGGGATGGTCCTTCCCTTCAAAGAGTTGACCGGTGCCTTCTTTGGCTTGGCTCGCGTGCGTGTGCGCACGGCCGTGCGCTGAAGCCTTCACCGGTCCCCATCAGGACAACTTAACTTGTTCGTCACTCTCTTTTCATTCACATTTCAATCTGCATTGCCAGGACCCCATCGTGCGGCATTGCCATCTTGTCAGGAAAGAGAGGGGATCAGGATGGACGCACCAGCCCTTGATGCGCTCAATCTTGCGGAGAGGTTGCGAGGTGAGAGCCAGGAGTTTTGGTTGCACTTGGAGACGGCTAGTCCGCTAGAAAAGTATCCTGGTGAGTTAATATTACCCTTCTCTTGTTGTACGATGGGAAGAAGACAAATGACTGACTTACAGGATAGCAAAGCAGCATGCACGCAGAGTGCAGGAGAAGCTTGGTGTCAAGCATGGCTTGATCTACCTGCCTGGTGCATCGGCTCGCAACAACGAGGACAGCGATATGCCTGCCCCCTTTCGGCAGCGACGCTACTTTTACTACTTGAGCGGGTCCGTTCCGGCTTCACTCATTTCCATGTCTGCATACTGATAATGGGAAAAGGTGCAATGAGCCAGATTGCCATCTGACTTATGATATCCAGCGCGACACTTTAACACTCTTCATTCCTAGAGTCAACCCCAGCCGCGTCATCTGGAATGGTCGTGGCTCCACCCCATCTGAAGCACTCGACAAATATGACATCGACGAAGTCTACTTCATCGACGAGCTGCAGGATTTCCTCCAAGACTGGCTCAAGTTTTGTAGCGGACTTGTGTACATACTACACAACTCCCAGAATCCCCTCATTCCTGACTCGTATGGACGTATTGACTCACGATCCCTGCAGCCCGCCATGAATCTCACCAGGGTCGTAAAAGATGACCACGAAATCAAACTAATCCAAAAGGCGAATGACATTAGTTCGCGGGCGCATAAAGAGGTTCTAGCTAACATTCTTGACTTCACGAATGAAGCGCAAGTCGAAGGCCTGTTTCTCAACGTTTGTGTATCAGAGCAGGCAAAACAGCAAGCATATGACCCAATCGCAGCTTCAGGCCCGAATGCAGGGACTTTGCATTATGATGCAAACAACGAGGACTTTGGTGATCGGCAACTCATGTGCTTGGACGCTGGTTGCGAGTATGAGCTTTATGCTAGTGATATCACACGAACATTTCCCCTCGCCTCAAAATGGCCCAGCAAAGAAGCAGAAAACATATACAACCTAGTCCAACGCATGCAGGAAGAATGCATTGAGAGGTTGGCACCTGGAGTGAGATATCTAGACTTACACATCTTGGCCCATCAAATAGCCATCGATGGACTGCTAGAGCTGGGAATCTTACATAATGGGACGAGAGAAGAGATCTACAAGGCTGGGACCAGTAGAGCATTCTTTCCTCATGGCTTGGGGCATCATGTCGGACTAGAAGTTCATGATATTGGCCAAAGTGACTTGATGAGCATAGTGAATCCACTGTACCAAAAGGTAAGATAACTTTGATACCCCTAGAACATGAGGCTTCTACTTACTGACCTTCAACAGGCACCTTCGCTATACCCAGCCAACTACCATGTTCCAGTATACGATTCGAAGATATGTCAAGCTCCCACTGATCCACAGAGTGGGCATTTAGAGGAAGGCATGGTTGTCACAGTTGAACCAGGAATGTAGGTTAAAATGCCTTCACTTAAAAGACCCAGGCTGATATCAAATAGTTACTTCTCTGCTTACGCATTACTTCATTTCTACCTTCCATCCCCGATACATTCACGATTCATCAACTCAGAAGTGGTGAATCGATACATGCCAGTTGGTGGAGTCCGTATCGAGGATGATATTCTCATCACATCGCGAGGCTACCGAAATCTTACGACTGCTCCCAAAGGCCAGGCCATGATTGACATTATTCGAAACGGAAAGACTCATCTTTCCAGCTTAAAACATTCAAGCAACCGACAATCAACCGTGGATGCTAAACCTTTCGAACTTGAAGAAACACTTATTCGGGCACCCGGTATTTCGAGGCGTACTACTCAACCAAGACTAAAGCTAGTCACAAAATCTGCCACAATGCCTGCTGTAATAAACCCAAGGCGCAGGTCCGTAGATTTTGAGCCATGTGATG
Organism: Acrocalymma vagum; assembly: GCA_028476805.1. Taxonomy (NCBI): domain Eukaryota; kingdom Fungi; phylum Ascomycota; class Dothideomycetes; order Pleosporales; family Acrocalymmaceae; genus Acrocalymma; species Acrocalymma vagum. The sequence goes on along the minus strand of JAQGEP010000100.1, from coordinate 69,224 downwards.
GACCTTCTCTTTTTACAAATTTCAAGCGCTCTACGACCACTACAGAGGAGAATGTACAACGCTGGCAAGAAGCCCGCCGACAGTCTCCAGAAGCATCCCTAGGGACTTGCCTGAATTCAAAACAACGCAATCCTATTTGTGGCGATTCCTCTATGAAAGCCAGGCATGCATACATAGACTTGTCTTCAGAAGATCAAGATAACTTGTCTCCCCGCAGTTGTAGCCCTTTTGACACAAAGGCTGCCTGCAAGAAATGCGCAATCCTTGTTCAAACTCTTGACCGTCTTCGGCAGAATCTCACTTTATCCGGTCAAGAATCGTCAATACAAAGTCAGGAGCAAAAGCGTCGCGTCGAGCCCACTGCAACGAGGGAGATGGTTGGAACCGAGCAGTCCCGCCCCTTGGCAAATATCACTTCCGAGAATTTTAGTCATTGTCATGGAGACTCCAAGCTGCCGAGAGATGCAGAAACCAGCCAATTGTCTCCTCCTTTACAATCAGATTCTCGGCGCGTCAGCTCAATACCTCCTTCCGATCATGAATTACGCGCAAAGACCAGTGCCCATTTTTCTCGTGGGATTGGTGAACCAACCCGAAGGCAAAGTCCGAACAGCAAACCCTGGCACAACCGATTACTCGCCATTGGGGATCAAGGGCAGGCTTCCCGTCAATCCCTCCATTTTCCTCGACCCAGCTATGATCAAGGCTTACCTGAGGGATTCGGCGAGGAGCGCAATCTGCGATTCCGCTCAACCCAAAGACAGCCGCATAGCCGCCCATCCCTGCCGGTACTTCCATCCAAGGCTTCAGTGCCGATTACGACCACCCTCACCCCCTTTCTTGCTAACAAAACATTGCCATCCCAGCATGAATCCAATTCACCTCGACGCTACCATGTCACTTGGCCAAACGCAGAAGAGCAAATGGCTTCAAAGGGCTTGCCGCATTACTTCCAGCCAAAAGACTACATGCGGGCAATATGTCGACACTTACCAAACCAGACTTCTTGCAATCGATGCGTTGATGGCTTGGAGAACTTGGGTTCAGAGCACGGAGCGAAGCGAACACATGCTCAGGTATGCGAAGCAGGTTCTGCGCAACTCCAAAGAAGTTTCGATAAGCTGAGTATACAATATGAGCCGGAACATAAGGTAGCCGACAATAATGGCTTGGGGAGATGACATGAATGAGTGATGAGCATTTTGTGGGGTTACGAGCCTTTGGTGAGAGAACGTTTGTCTACTAAGCGAGGCGCAGCTTTCTTTTTGATATCAATACGTTGCTGTGTATCCTGGTACTACGATGTTTTTCCAATTCTACTCACGTTTCTTGCGCAGTCAATTTTTCGTTATCCTTTTAGCCTACATTGCCTTCGGGAATATAATCAGACCTTTCTATATCTCATCACTAATGCCACCTAATGCCCTCAACGGGACGTAGTGTATTCAACAATGAGTCCCAAGACATCTCCAAAACATCGCGTACATCATTTATGTTCGCAAATTCGACTGATACAAGCGCTTAAAAATACCTTACGGAAACGCTCACTTGTTCGGGGCAGCTGTAAGTTCGGGTTTCCCTGCTTATGATGTGCATCGATTGATTAAACCAGAAAAGTCTCAAATCGCGCAAGGCGAAAAATGATTGCACAATGCAGAAGCAATTGATAAGTCAATGCACCATTCTACGTACTATTGCTGTCATTATTAATCGTTTAGGGCTACGTTGATTTTGACGCGAGTCAACAGGGTTGGCAACGTTGGCAACGTTGGCAACGCTCCAAACGCGCGTTGGGAAACGACGCTTTCCGCGGGTGCCGGCAACGGGCCTGACAACGACACCATCTTGGCATTTACCAAACATGTCCTTCACCGAATAGATTACCCAACTCTTACCCCCTAGCAAAAGCTGCACCACTTTGATCGTTGACTACCATGGTATGTGTTATGTCTGCTCTTGCAGACTACTTCCTCGGCCAAAACTTAACGCTTATGAGTCCTGTTACGACGAACGTAAATGGAAAATCAGCAAGACTTTGGAAGAGAAGGAAAGACGAAAACTGCAAGCCGAGTTGCATCTACCTGTGGGAATTCCTGTAGCTTTGGCAACACTCGATTAACAAGGCACGTAAGGTTTCTAAACGGTGATCATGCGCTCGGCAAACCCATCGGCATCAAGCGCTTCTATGGACCCACCAGCCTTGGCGCATCTCTGACAGCGAACTACGCAATCCTTAGCAAGACTGGTCCTACCAGCAAGGCTTCCAAACTCATCTACCCTACATTCGTGCCGCATGAAACCTCGCGACCCATACTAGTCAGACAGAGTGCCCCAGGCCCTACTCCACCATTGAGCTCCTCCACTTAGGGCTCCTACTCCTTAAAACAGAAGTATCTATGCTTACAACCTGATAGAGGCCTTCATAGGCTATCTAGCATACTCTTGGGGGCTTGGAATTCAGTTTCGGATCAAGTGCATGCCCAGAATGGCACAGAAGGTAGGCGTCATCAATCATATATACCTGTTGTGCGAAATCCTCCATACTCCCACGATTCCCTCCTTCGCGCAGGTTCCCCTCCTTTGCTGATTTTACTTTCATTTCTTCACATATTTTTTAGCCGTTGAACGGCGCTTGTAATAATTCTTTGTTTCAACTTCGGATTCACTTGGCCGTTGAACGGTACAAAGGTTAAGCCTTTATTCGTCATATACTTTCATTTTTCGCGAATGGGTAATCTCCTTACCATGAGGCTCACACTTGTCTCTGCAATACTGGCGGTCACGGTCACTGCACTGCCGCAGCGAATCGAGCCACTAAAAGCAAGATCGGGAGTACACAGTACGAGACACTCCATCTGCATCACGCTAATACAGCGCCAGCTAACAAACTCAGTCAAAACAAGACCCCGAGCCAATTCAGTAATCCCAGTAGTAGTTGGGGGACCGCAGGACACATTTGTCCCCAATTCCGTGGTTGCCGCTGTTGGAGATATCGTACAATTCCAGTTCAGCAATGGAAATCACACAGTCACCCAGAGTACAGTCGACCAAGCCTGCACACCTATGGAAGGAGGTGTCAATAGCGGGCACATCCCGTTCGAAGACGGTCAGCAAGACGTTGGAACTTTCAACATGCCAGTGACGAGCACTGAGCCGATGTTCTTGTACTGTGCGACTGGACCGCACTGTCAAGAGGGACAAGTTATGGTTATCAATCCGTATGTTTACCCTCTTCTATTGCTGGCAACCACAGACTTACCTTCACTCTAGCGCAAATGCGCAGCAAGTTGCTGACTATGCGAAACTCTCACAATCAACAACAGGGAGCGTCGACAAGACCGAAGTTGTCGGTGGTACGGCAGGCAAGATAGGCCTAGATACAGCTGCGTAAGTTTAGCATTTCCATGCTTATTTGGTGATTTATACTCACGTAGCCCTAGATTTGTCCCAGCACCTGCGGAAGAGGCAGCTCCGCCACCACCACCAGCAGAGGAGCCCGCTGCTGAAGAAACACCTGCCGAAACTCCCCCTGCCGAGGAAGCACCACCTGCTGAGTCTGCACCGGCTGAAAGTGCGCCTGCCGAGCCTGCAGCTCCAGCGGAAGATCCTGCTGAGACTCCAGCCCCGGCAGAGGAATCTGCACCCGCCGAACCCGCCGCGAGGCATTGAGGTCAAGGAGATCTAGTTGGTTGGAAGAGAAATTGGAGGCGCTTTGACAGGGGCATTGGTTTAAAGGCTTACGGAAGCTTGAAATCATGGCCCTAAAAGGTATATAAACTCGCAACATGCTCGAGAAGCGACTCCTGAGGAGTGAAGTATAATATATATATATATAGTAAAATGGGTGTCATCTATAAATGACATTTGTATTTTGACTCAAAAATTGAAACTGCTTTTTTTGGGAAATATTGTCCTCAGCAACTACTCCGCCAATATTAACTGACTAGGATTTTATCTCCTCTCCTGTACCAGAAAGCTATGAAATTCCTGAAGCAGTTAAAGTCACCAGATTCTCCTGAATTACGATAAATTTGACTCAGCATTCAGATTCAGAAGTGAAAAACAAACGTGTATATGCCCTGTCTCCTTCAGGGGCGCCTTGGGCCAAAAATTCACATAATCTCATTACCTTCTTTCCAGAACCATGAATAGCGGATATTAAGATCTCACCGTTTAGCATTGACGCCTGCAGAATGATGGAGAGAGCACTTTCATATCAGCGAGAAGGTATGATCCGATTGTTTGGTTTCGTGTGCCTTCCATATCAGTGGAGAAATGAAGTTGTTAATAAGCCCCGTCTTTTCGTATCGGTAGTAGATGTGGGAAGTCACCCGGCGAGAAAAGAAGTAGCAGTGGGGAGTCCTGTAGCTGGGTCGAGGTAATCGGTTGAGTTGAAAATAAGTAGAAGCGTTGGTGATGTTCATCAAGGAAGGACCGTCTCGCCGCTTGTTATTTTTTTCATCATAACTCTTATTTGTCAAGCTCCCGAAAGATGCGAGCGCTCATAGCATCCTATATATATATATCAAGTTTCACAATGCATGAGGGTTGAACGAAAAACATCAAAATAAAATAAAAGACAGTGCCCGGAAATGTCATCAGTTGAACTTGTACGCGGAGAGATTTGGATTTGAATTCCTCAATTATTTCGTTGGCCCAACGTTCACTGGACTGAATACTACTTGCCTTCGCATATTATTACATGTAAAGCTCCTATGTACCTAAATCGACCGCTAATACAAGTAGAACACATTCATATTCATTAGAGCCTGCGAAAATGAATAAGAAGTCCAAGAGTAGCTATTGAAGAAGGTGTATGTGCGCCATCTCGCTACCGGTGACATCCTCTGGCTCATCGAAAGTATGGTGTCTCCCGGAAGGATAAAAAGTTGGAAACTGAGGTATGATTGATAAAAAAGAAGAAAGGGAAATGGGTCGGCTGTATATGCAGTAGAAACGTGATCAGAGTGATAGGAAGAAAATATTGAGTTGGTATCGTTAACAGGAAAAGGCCCAGAAAATGCTGATACAAACGCCTCACTCGCTCGCTGAAACAACTAAAAAAAGCATACACACAGGAGGAAAAGGTTTCGAAGTTTGCTGAAGTTATCGCTCGCTTGTCTGTTCTTTCACCGGCACAGCCATCAATATCTGAGCTTCCCTAAAAGCGAAAAGCAATATGCGCACTCCCTCTCGCTCTTCATTTGGATCATGAATATTCTTGCTCTGGCGCCGGATACACCGCCGGTCTTCGCTACCCGTCCTACCTCGCCATCATCACCCACAATATCCTCCCAGACAGAAACGGCTATACCGCTTCTGGCAACTCTTTCAAAGCAGCTCTCACTTAAGGTGACATCAAGGAGTACTTCGCCCTTTGACTTCCCTGTGACAAGGATTCGTTTTTCTTGACTATAGTCGCGAGAGCCAGGGGCGCGTTGAAGACGATTAGGCGGGGATGGTGAAGGAGTGGTAGGTAGCATAATTGTCAAGCGTGCAGAGCCCATATCTCGCCACTTTGTGAGTGAGTCACGTTCATAAAGACGGCACTTTGTATTGGTAATCCCTGCCGGGGCACCAACTGCGCGTGTTGGATCAAGCATTCCATTCGGCGTACTATTTCCTGATCCTGAGCCGCTGGATCCTGTATCGAAGCTGTTCGTACTGCGCGATCCGAGGGTTGAATTGCGAATGCTGAACCGACTGTTCTTGGCGAAACTGAAGCGACCCAGAGCAGATCGGAGAGCAGTGTTCATGGTCCCAACGGACGATTCAGTGGCGGCGGAGATAGATGCAGCACGTGTGGTTGTCTTACGGTATGAGCTTCGGCGGCCGAGAGTGCCTGCCAACCAGCCACCTGAAGATGTATTTTGCCGAGCAGCATTTTGTCGATCCATCGCCTCGGCCCAAGAAGTCTGCCCATATGGTCCCCTTGCATTTTGCAACGCAATGTATGTTGGATTGTTGATGCGGGAATGATTGATCATGGCATATAATTGGGCGCACTCCGTTGGATTTCGACTTCGTAGCATGATGTTGTTGCCGCTCCTGATACGTGAGTCGGCTGTTGGCGGAGACCGGATGGAAATATCGATCGCAGTCGACTTTCGAAGAGGTACTAATGGCGTAAGCTCCACCGCAATGAGTGGGGCACGGGCTTCTGGCTGGATGATTTCGTCCCCATCGGTTATGAAAGGTTTCGAATGGGCTGCTGTGATCTCGAAGACCTCGATTTTCCCAGGTGTGACTACGATGCTACACTCTTCAGGATGAAGGCTGTCCCACCTGCCGACATCCGACCAGGAGAAGATGGATGCGACTGCTTTCGAGGCCTGACCAGAGCCTTGTGGAACTGTGCGGTATGGCGTATTGGATGCAGATTGCGATGGTGTGATGGTGTCGTTTGGTAATGTATATATCGAAGCGGGAGGTGATACACGGGGAGGTTGTTTCATTTGACTGATGGGCATGAGGGGCGTTGGTATATCATCCTCGAGTTCATCTTCGGAGGATTCAGATGTGGGCAATGCATCTTCTTCTTCAGACACCTCCTCTTCGCTCTCACTAGAGGATTCGGTACAGGTAGAAGGCTCATACTCGTGTTTAAGTGGAGATGACGAACGTCGTTTGTTCTTGAATGCCGGAAGCGTTGGGACGAAAACTGGTGTATTTGATGCCTTCAATGTCAATGAAGTAGCTGGGCTTGGCGACCGATGGGGTGGGACAGGTGGAGGCTTGTCGTCGTCTTCGTCGACTAGCTTGGAGGGCTGTTCCTGCAATTTGGGTGGAGCGCTTACTGGAGCCTCAAGAACCGTTTCAGGTTCGTATTTCTTGATAGGTGTCGTAGGCTGGCTCGTTTTTCGTAGCCTAGGGATGGTTGGCAGATCGATGGTGGGTACTGAAGACACTCGCCTATGAGTTTGAGGGCGTGAGGGAGAAGACGGTTCATCATCTGAGCGAATAGAAAGCTCGTCTTCATCGGAATCATCGGAATTATCCACATCTGATGCAGAAGGCATCCATACACTGAAGCCTTTGCTACTGGATTGAGATACTGCTGATGGTGTGGGCTTCGGGATTTCGGACCGGCGACGCTTCGATGAGCTTCTCGGTAGTCTTGCCTCCACAGCACGATTAGGTCTGTCAAGATGTGCATGATCTTTGGGGAGCTCTATAGGGTCATCGAGAGTTATCTGTCGCGATGGTCGGGATGCAGTGGGTGAGGGTGAAAGGTTCTTAGAGAGCCTTTTTGCTTTGGTTCGCTTTAGGTTGTTGGGAGAACCAGTACCCGCTAGTGCCACTGCATCATTAAGGCTGCGGGGTGTTCGCTCAGGGTCATCCTCTGGTTGAGTAGTAGTCCTTGCGGTAGGAGTATGGTCGGCACGTTCGACTCGTCTGCGAAGCTCAATAGAAGATGGTGTGGAAACAGGGCTTCTATCAGCTTCTCTGCCTACTAGCGAACTGTCACCGCTTGGCGGAGTGATTGGGGATGCAGTGCGCGATTGTCGGCGTCTGTCAGGGGTATCATAACCCCATTGCTTGGAAGTTTCGTTCGCCCGTTCGCCTATGGGAATCTCGACTTCATGCGGGCTAGGAGTTCGACTTGTCTGCGGAAGAGTCGATCCTGTCGCTGTAGACACTAAAGAAGACGATGCATGGCTACTATTGGGCCGTATGCCGTCGGCAGGCGCATGTTGATCCCGTTTCAATTCAGATAGCTGGGGCGGTATTGGGTTGAGGCCTAGCATGTGCACCCATTCGAAGCCAGCCTGCTCATCATCGATAGTCAGAGACATCACTTCCTGCCACTCGGATCCACCGGCATGGTAACCACGGATCATGACAATTATCTCGCCTTTGAGATCACCGTTACGAGCAGAGATACACCCCTGTTGAATCGGTGGGAGAAGCAACCATCTCCCGGTGTTATCGACCTCACAAATCAAGACATCGCCACCTTTGCTGGTACCCGTGGCATCGTCCCGAAGCAGCATCTCGATACGGCAATTGACTTCTTGGCCGCTTGAGTGATATAGATGCATATCGAAATGATCTCTGGCCCTGACGCAACGGGCAGGATCGATACGAACACCAGCAAGTGGGGCTAAGCTTCGTGGGTCACGGGCGCGGGTAGGATCAATATTTGAAGCAGCTTCGTCCTCGAGTCGCGCATGCTCGTCGTTCGAGCGCTTACGAGCTGCCGTTACTAGCTCTTGGAAGATGTTTGCCATTTTCTCTGCTCGTTCTGACGGTTTGACGTAGTTGATACCCTTCAGTGTAATCAGCAGAAAGACTAAAGAACACTAAAATATCATTGGGAAATTTACCTTTATGCTTTTGGTTAGGTACTTCAGTCGTACCAGCGGACGCTTGAGCATGTATGCGACGTCTACACGCTCGCCATCACCATTGACAACATAACCTTCAGCATTGCGTGGAAGACCTTCATCCCAAGGGGCAGCATCTTCCGGGCCGTTAACAACCTTAGCGTGGGTAAATGGATCCTCATCTGCGGGAGCTAGACTAACAACGACGTCTTGAAAACCTAGCCGCCAAGCATTAATGTAATCAGAATAGACCCGCTGGGCGCTCTGAGTCCACGAGAGGAATGCCTCAGAATCTTCCTTTGGAACGCGTTTGTGTAAAGTTTTCAGCCGTTCCAGGGAAACCCCCATATCGACAATTGGTTTCGTAACGTTGTTTGGATCAGTCTTCGCCGAAGGAGAAAATAGGCCAATTGCGACAGCAGAGTCAGACTTGGATAGGACACAGCTCAGGAGGACTGGAATAACGCCATCCACAAGTGTGCGGAGCTCCCTCATATATTTGATTTCGTCGGACCGAAGCTCCTTCATGATATCGTCTATCGTGGCAGTAGCTAACCTGCTTCTATTTGTTCGGATGCTTCGAGCAGACACTATGCTCCTCGTTCCTGCCTTTGGCATAGATAACACTGATATCAAGTCGGCGTGGCTGGCAAGTCTGTTGCGCCTTGTGCTCTTGCGGCTTACGATAGTTGAAGTCTCCGCAACGAGCTGTGAGCCAACTTCCGGAGCTAGTGCCTCCCCAATTGATTTGTTCAGCTCGAACACCGTTTCCACAACTTCGGAGCCTACTGCCTCTGACGGAGCAGCTGCGTGATTCTTCGTTGCAAACGTTTCGACTGAAGCAATCGTCGACAGTCTCTTGCCAGTTGATGGAAACATGCGGCGCATTGCGTAGTTGTCTGGAGGAGGCCTGAGTGTGACCTTTCCGAGTTCCATGGTTGACGCATCAACAGAGGAAGAGGGTGCGGAAGAGGTTGTATCCACTTCTTTTGGGAGGGATTCATTTGTTGGAGACAAAGACATTGAACGATCTTTGGTAGGTGAGCTTTGCGCACGCCTCGCACCACGGCGTTTCAGAGTTGGACTAGACGTCACTTCTCGAGCCTGATCTAGTAGAGTTGTGGCCGTGATATCATCGGAAATGGTAGTAGATGGAGCCTCATCCTCATCCTGAGTGCTTATTTTCGTAGCCGAGTTTCGTTGTCTTCGCCGCCGCCTACCACTATTTGTGCGCTTGGGTTTATCCTCGACTGATTCGTCAAGGGGTTCGGCAGAGCCACTGCAATCTGACTTTTCCTGTTGAGCAGGTAGTTGTATTGTAGAAATCGACTCTTTTGATGGTTTCCGTCGACGGTGGGAATCCCCATCGACGAATGGATCAGGCGTACCATCCAGCCACGCCTCTAAACGGCTTCCAAACACCTTGGGTGGTGTTTCAAAGGCCCCTGGCTCTGCCGGACGCACTGCAGCTTCTTCTCCATCCAGTTTCTGGTATGCCTTTCTATTATATGGTTGTCGCCCAGCAGACGTACGCTCCAATGAGGCATCTTGGGAGCCTTCGCTGCGAGTTCTCGGGCGTCTCTTTCGCCGCCTTTCTCGAATATCTTCGTCCCGCCTTGGTTCTGATTTATTCGATTCATATTCGATGGTAATGATGTTGGCAGGATCTTCGCTTAGCGCTGTCTCTGGTCTCTGGATGGACTTCTGTCTGACAGGTGTAACATCTTCGGCCGACAGGGAGCCCCGTGGGGATGTTTGCGCACGACGCCGGCGGCGTACCCGCACTAGCTCGGTCTTCTCTTTCTCCTTCTCAAGCGGAGGAGACAAGGGCGACGTAACCACATCGTCCCCGCTCTTTGCGCCTTTCCCGCTGCCTGATCCGCTGCTCTTTGGCCGTTCATCATTGCCCGAGCTTGTCGGTCGAGAAGGTCGTCTCTTCCGCTGGCTTCGTGTTCTCTGGCCCGTACTCTTGCTTGTATATATAAGGAGTGGTCTTGGAATGGGTGGACTAATTGTGGAGGGCTTGGTCTCAGCATTGTCTTGCTTGCCAGAATTGTCTTGCTTGCCAGAATTGTCTTGCTTGCCAGAATTGTCTTGCTTTCGCACTGCAGGGCGCACCCAGGCGTTTGGTAGCGGCTTCGGTGAAGGGCGAGTAGTCGGATCTTTGGGGGGTGACTTCTTATTGCGCCAATGCGAATCGCTAACCACGCGCTTCTTGGGAGCAGTGGCTAATTGCACATCTTGATCCAACTTGTTGTGTATAGGCTGAGCTTTTTTTGGGCCTGGGGTTGTGTTCACGGTCTTCAAAGCCATATTTTCCTCGAGCTCCTTTGTCTTGGGAGTGGGTTGGAACTTGGGTGAGGAGACGGGTGTGCCGCTGTCATTATCTGGCGCGGGGGAAACCGGCTTTTCTGAACCAGACTCATCGCCCTCGATCTCTTGCTGCCACTTTCGAATCTTGTCGCGCACGTTGGCTGGCTTGTTGATGCCAATCGCCTTTCCGAAATCAGCTCCCTTCATTGTATTTTGCTTTTCGGTCCCTGCGGTGGCCTTGTCTGGGGAGACATCCTTCCTTTTGCGACCCGAAATTTGCGGATTCTGCGGATTCTGCGGAGACGGCGAGACGGGCATGGGGTCTAAAGCGCATTGGGGGTGGTTAGCAAAGGTGGTGTTGCGGCGAGGGTTATTGGTGGTTGGTGGTTGTGTTGTTTTGGTGGAGATGGCGGCGGGTGGAGTAGTGTCAACAATGCAACTGGTGAACTTACCGGGCCCGCATCCACCCTCAGCAGGCTGCGGCGGAGCGATGAATGAAGGAGGCGCTGGCAGTGTTTTGGAGCGGAGTGCAAGTGCAGGAGGGAGAAGACAGAGGGGATCCGCTCATGGGAGTGTCCGGAGGTGTCGCTGCAGCGATGAATGCAAGCTTGCTGCGAAGTGTGCTGGTTTGGAGGTTCGAGGCTGGCGATCCAATCTGATGACACCAATGGTGACAATCGGAGCTGGGCTGGAACCAAAACAAGGCCACGGACAGATCCCAGTTGCCTTCACCCTGCACAACACACCCAGCTGCAAGTGCTTGGACTCAAGCAAAAGGGAAAATTAAAGAGGAAAAAGCTTGATGCAGATGTCGACAAGACAGTGAGTAAGGAAAGATTCCGCCTTGATCCCATGACACACTCTCAAATGGCAGCTTTCCCCAGCCTCCTGATGCCGATTAACACAGCGGACGTAGCTACGCGTTGCTGTGGGCTGGCTGGCCGCTTGCATGATGTGCCCTACTACTAATCGAGCACTCGGGAAGATCCATGAACCATGAACCATGAACCATGAACCTTGATCAAGATTCACGGCCTGCCTTGGTGCAAGACTTGACTTCTCGCTTGCGCGCCACATCTCGTGCCCGCGCGATTGGACTGGGGCGATCGGCGTAAAGACAGTGGCTGGTCTGACAGACTTTTGTTTTTGTCAAACTTTCCCGATACTTGCAGTGCCACCATGAGAGGGTATTTATGCTTGCACACGGAATATTATTACATTACTGGTATATATCTACTTGTAAAGTGATCTTTCTAGTCTAGCATGATCTTCAAGATCTCAATGGACCGTGTATATTGCAGCAATCCATCCCTTAAGGGCACAGGCACCGTCCGCTAGATACTTCACGGTACCTATAGATTTCGTCGCCGTCATCCATCTTCCTCTCCCGGGCTCCTCCCTGCCGTCACCCAGCCTCGCACCTGGTCGATCAACAATCCCATCACGCCTCTTCGCTCCATCATGACTTACCACCTAGTTCCTCTTCTTAGCACTTCCATTCATTCCGCCTGCCTTCAGCGTTCTATCCATTTTGTTCAGCGCCTCAAACGCCCTCCAGATTGAGCCAAAGCTTGTGCAAATGAGGTATAGCGGAATGACAATCCAGAATGCGTTCAGGAACACAAAGTATCCCCAGAAATACGCCGCCTCCGGTCGGGAGTATGAGAGGTTTAGGATCCAGTGGTCGAACATGCTCGTAGCGTAGTAGAGCACGTCACCATAGAGTTGACCAAGTGAGACAACAATTTGGAATGGGTAGCGAAGGGGGTGGTCTGCTGCGATACAAGCTGCCGTGACGAAGGAGAGAGGACCCCAGCAAACCTATCGCACATAAAGAGTTAGATAAATAGATTACAAAGTCGGCAAGGGTGTTTGTAGCTGATTTGGTGGGGAAATTCGTGGACGTTCCAAGGATACATACAGCAGTGATTGTCTCCATGCACAAGACAAACGCATCTTGAGTTAAGTATCTTGAATCGCTCAAAGAATATTCTTTCCAAAGCTGACCAAATAAATCCTGCATTCCTCCCATGTGCCTGAAATTGTACGCAAAGTAACCCTCGAAGAAAAAATGGATGAATCCGCCTGGACAAGGTTAGAACGGGTGTTCCACTCCCTCTCTCAGGGATTGGGAAACCACACACATAGCACAAACCACATCACCGTAGCAAGATCGCTAGTCGACACATTCGGTCTCAATGACTTGACAGTAAGAAATGTGAAGCTAAAGATGACGGCGCATCCTGCAGCGAACATGCAGCACAGCTCCAGCCTGTTCCATTCGTTGGCGAGGTATCCCACAATCTCGGCCTCAATGGGATAGTATGGATGCTTGACGATCGGAGCGGTAATCGTTTCAGCCATTTCGGATGCGAGCGGCGACGAGAAGCCGCTGCGTAGGCGATTGAGGAGCGATGTCATTGTTGTTGAGAGGTTCCGGAGAATAAGGAGTCGAAATCGCGAGTGCTACGCGTGATCCCCTGCCAAGGAACGCCGCAAGATCTCCCGCCTTACATTCCTAACATAGGGTAAAAATCCTATAATTCCATGCTGGGTAACACATAATAAATACCTGCACATGTGCGGACCTTGTCGTAGTGTCAATTTGCGACTTGATAATGATATTCTAAAATCGAACACAACTTTCCTTCATTTCCCGTACAGGACTTGATAATTCCTTGGCTCAGACAACCCAGCTAAGGTAAATCATGTATTTGTCTAAAAATTTTTTTTTAAAAATCTCGCCAATAAAATTCAGTGAAGGTAGTTTCAGAAATAGCCTGCGTCCTAGCACCCATGCAGAAAAGAAAAGAGTGGATGTTCCAATGTCCATCTGTATTCTAGATCTACAGTAATTCCAGGCCTTGGGGCCGTGTTTGATTCTTAGCACTAACATACCCCTCAATAAATCATTCCTCATTCAGCAATAGACCTCGGCTCTCGCCCTCCTCCAGTTCCTGAGGTTCCTTCAGAACAACTAACATCTCTGAAGCAGACACCACACTACACTATGTCTCAATCTCAATCTCAGTCTCAGATCCCCCCAAAGTGGCAATTGGTCTCTTGGCAGAAAAAGGACCAGCAATACTCTCGCATACCTTCGGATTGGCGTTTGAGCAGCTTACCATCGTCCAAAGTTACGGAATACCTAGATATACCTCGCCAATGCGGCATCCTAAAGAACCAAGAACTGGAAATTACTGAAAATTATGATGCATGCGGACTGGCAGAAGCCATCAGGGGAAGGAAACTGAAAAGTTTGGATGTTACCAGGGCGTTTTGCAAAGTAAATTGCGAATCTTCCCAAATTAAACCGAAGGCTCCATAGTGCTAACATCTCGCAGAGAGCGGCTATTGCACATCAACTTACAAACTGCTTAACCGAGATTCTGTTCGACGAAGCACTCAAGAGGGCAGAAGAACTCGACGCCCATCTAGCGTCGGGTCAGCCTCCCCTAGGCCCTTTACATGGCGTTCCTATATCTCTAAAAGATACGTTTAAGATCAAGGGTTACGATGCGTCCATCGGAATTTCAGGACTTGCGTTCAACCCGGCGACGGAAAATTCGGTGCTTGTTGATATACTCTTGAGTGCCGGAGCCGTTCTCTATTGCAAAACAAATGTTCCGCAAACCCTAATGGCTCTTGACTCGCACAACAACGTATTTGGTAGAACGATAAATCCATGCAATACGGCCGTTACTGCAGGAGGAAGCTCAGGTGGAGAAGGTGCATTACTTGCTTTACGAGGATCCATATTAGGTATTGGTACAGACGTAGGAGGGTCTATTCGTATCCCAGCCATGTGCAATGGAACATACGGAGTCAAGCCTAGCTGGGAACGTATACCTTACGCAGGTCAGGAGGGAGGAACCCTGCCTGCCAGTGCGAAAGTAGGGGTCCCGGCGAGTGCTGGCCCATTGGCCCATTCCATGAGGGATATTGAACTTTTCTTCCGTTCAGTTGCAGAGCAAAAGCCGTGGACCCTGGATCCTGATGTCGTCCCATCACCCTGGCTATCTCTCTCACTAAGCAAGACTCTAAGAGTCGGTATCGTCAGGAGGGACGGTGTTATGGAGCCTCACCCGCCAATTCTTCGCTTATTGGATGAGGTGAAGGACAAGATGCTACTTTCAGGGATATCGGTCGTGGAAATGGATATAACCCCTCTCTTTTCTCAATGTCAATCTCTAGCCAACTCACTTTTTGGCATCGAAGGTGGAAACGCAATGTTCGATCTGCTAGAATCCACAGACGAGCCACTCTCACCCTGGCTTTCGACACGGCTACGTCGAAAGAAACCTCTTCCACTCGACAAAGTTAGGGAGTTGCATGCCAAGCGGAACCAATTACAAAAACGCTTCCTGAAAGTGTGGCGGGATGGCGTGGGTGATATTGATGTATTTATCTGTCCAGTGGCTCCCCATCCTGTACCTCCGATTGACCGCTGGAATGGTGTAAGCTACACTAGCTCCTTTGTTCTTCTAGACTACCCTGCTGGTGTTATACCGGTAAGGTCCTTCAAAGCATCGGATATGGAAGGTGAGATGCAAGACACCAACACTTCGAACAGCTGGGATAAGGCAAATAGAGAGCTCTGTAAGTCCTTGCTTCGGCACCTTGATGACCGTGAATTGCTAATCGAATATACTTCAGGGACCAAAGTTGACCGTTCTGTCTACATCAACACACCGCTCTGCATTCAAGTGGTAGCACCAAAGTTGGAAGAGAAAAAACTTTGCGATGCTATGTCAGCTATAGATAGAGCTTTGAGGGGGGATGGCCAATTGTCTTCCAAGCTGTAATAATTTAGCAGAGATCTATAGATTTATCGTAGAAGATGAGTCATCGACCTTAGTTACTGACCTGCAAAATTCTCTTTCAGCGAACAGTTCGTAATCAATATAAGTTCGTCTGGATCTTGTCATAAAAATGATCTGGACGTTAATTACATCGGGCAAACATCGTCGTGTAACTTCCCCCGAAAACCAAAAAAATAAATCGAAATACGCGACGGGTGTCGACCACTATTCAGCGACCTGTGAAAGTGCAGCGAACGGTAAAAAATGGCGACAATGTATAGCGAATAGCGAAAACCCCCACTCTTCCTTCTTTATTCTATTTTTTGTTTTGAGAATAAATATCCAGGGTTACTGGACGTGTGATTAATATAAATTACGCAATAGACTCAGTAGGCAAAAGCTCTGACTAGTAAAAGTGAGGGAAGGAATGAAAAAAAAAATAGTATTTGTTATTCCGAATTAGGGAAAACAAGCCAGTTTGTGTAATCTCATCAGGATAGCTAGTTGCATGTTTTGTGTGTTTGACCTGTTTTATATAAGCCACTTACTTTGTATAACCTACTTAAGTATATGCGCGAAACACGAAAATAACTAATTTTGCTGGGTCAGAAAGACTCGCTTTACCTACTGTACTGTAGTACTGTAGTGTTGTTTGGGCGTTCGATTGTGCAACCCGCAGCCAGTGAATAGGCAGAGAATCGAGCGGAGAAAAACACTGTAACTAGAAATATTACGAATAGCGATCAAATGCCTACTTATTAACTACTTAATTCCCAGTAATTACTATCTATCTGTCAAGAGCCTTAGTAGTCTCTAGGGCCTTTTTTCTTAGGTTTCCGATTGCGAGTAGAAACCCTTTTTATCTAAGGTCACCTGACCTTTCCCTTCACGCTGTAGTATAGTTTGGACGTTCGATTGTACAACCTGCAGTCGGTGGATGGATAGAGAATCGAGCGGAGTGGACTACTGCATCTCGAGAAATATTACGAATAATGATTGAATATTGGCTTGTTGGCTGTAAAAAAAATATAAGCTTATATATATAACCTACCTGGTAATACAGCTTACCCAGTAATAGTCAGCCCTATAATTAGCCTTATAATCAGCCTTGTAAAATTATATAAAATTGTCAAATTTTGCATAACGTATATATTTTTAATTAAGCTTAATGATAAAATAATTAAAGTTCTATTATATAATACACTGTATAATAGTATAATACATATAATTGGCTAAAAGTATTTGGAATTATTTTGTAGGATATAATTACTTATAAAAGCTTAGTGGCTTAGCATTAAATTATATATAAATATAGCTCTTATCTCTCCTAGAAGAAAATATAACTCATCACTCATTTACTCTTTTAATTAAGTCCAATCCTTACTAAGTTTAATATTACACTAAGCCTATTCAGGCTAGTCTGATTTCTATATTTAGTGTACCATTTATTATTTTATATCCTATAAATAGGATTACACTAGTCTAACTAGGTTAGCCTCGTATTATTGTAGTGTAGCACAAAGGGTGTACGGACAGGGAGAGAAAAGGTCACGAGAGGGAAAAGTCAGGTGACCTTGGGCAAAAAGGGCTTCAACTCGCGATCGGAAAACCAGAGAGAGGGGATCAACTAAGCACCACCGAGGCCCAAGACAGATAGATGGCAGTCACCAAGAATCAAGTAGCTAACAAGCGGATATTCGATTGCTATTCGTAATATTTCCCGTCACGCAGTAGTTAACTCCTCTCGATTTGCTGCCTATCCACCGATTGCGGGTTGCACAATCGAACGCCCAAACAACACTACATTATATTAGCCAATCAGGCTATTATATTATTTTAGCGTACCGCTGCCAATATAATCTTTCTTACATTGGCTACTTAATTCTTGATGATAGTGTAGTGTTGTTTGGGCGTTCGAGAGTGCAACCCGCAGTCGGTGGATAGGTAGAAAATCGAGCGGAGTGGACTACTGCGTCTCGGGAAATATTACGAATAGTGATCGAATATCCGCTTGCTGGCTACTTAATTCTTGACGATTGCTATCTGTCTGTCTTGGACCTTGGTTTGTTGTTCTGCTTGGTTAGTGTCTCTCCTTGGGTTTCCGATCGCGAGTAGAAACCCCTTTTGCCCAAGGTCACCTGACTTTTCCCTTCACATGACCCTTTTTCCCCCCTGTCCATAGACCCTTTGTACTACTATACTACAATCCCATGGGTCGGCATTTACTAAATACTAAATAGAAAATTTTAGCAATTGCTAATTTACTAATTACTAAATTTTTAATTATTAGTAATTACTAAGTAATTACTGTTTAGTAAAAGTAAAAACTTAGACTCTATAAACTATATATATATAAGTCTTTATAACATGGTCGGCATTTACTAAGTAATTACTATTTAGTAAAAATTTAGTAATTAATAAATTAGTAATTACTATTTACTAAAAGTAAAAACTTTGACCTAGTCTAACTAAGATAGGAAGAGGTTAAGCCTAAAATAGAAAAGTAAAATTAATTTAATAAATTAAACTAAACTAACTAAACTACTTAGTTTTATTCTTTAAAATAAACTTTAGTTTATATAGTCTATGCTCTTTAACTTAGACTCTATAATCTATATATATAAGTCTTTAGAATAGAAAAATGTATCGGCGCTGGTCGATTAGTATCCGGTACTGGTAGGACTCCACTCAGAGGCATATAGGAGTGCGTGGGGAGAAGGAAACCACGAATATATTAATCGCTAATAGGCCTTATACGAAAGGATATAAAAGAACTACTAATCTATCTAAGAGGATTTAGTTCCTTTTATAAGGGCTAAATCCTTTTCTAGTAAATTCCTATATTACTTCTTTCTTAAGCCTAAATATAGTTTGGGGAGAGGCGGGACTAGCGGTATATATTAGCTCTATAGGGAAAGGCCGGACTAGGTCTGGTTCTACCTCGACTCGATTTGCGCTATAGGTAGTCTAAATATGCGCTGATTTGGATTAGACTCCACCCTACTAACTAGCGCCTTGGCGCGCTAGCTGAATTGTTACACTTTGTTATGGCTCTGGGAGAGATGATCTGTAACGGCTGTTACAGAAAAGTGCCGATCAATGGTTTATCCTATATACTAGTTTCTATTATCTTTCTATTACTACTAGTATAAGCTTAATATACATAAGTATTATAAGTTATTATAGCCTATAAAACTTTTAATTATTGACTTACTAAAGGTAGTTTACATTTATTTATATAGTGTAGTGTTGTTTGGGCGTTCGATTATGTAACCTGCAGTTAGTGGATAGGCAGAGAATCGAGCGGAGTGAACTGCTGCTGTAGTGTAGCACAAAGGGTGTACGGACAGGGAGAGAAAAGGTCACGTGAGGGAAAAGTCAGGTGACCTTGGGCAAAAAGGGTTTCAACTTGCGGTCGGAAAACCAGGAAGGGGCATCAATCAAGCATTACCAAGGTCTAAGACAGACAGATAGTAGTTACTAAGAATTAAGAAGCTAATAGGTGGATATTCGATTGCTATTTGTAATATTTCCCGTCATGTAGTAGTTCACTCCTCTCGATTCTCTGCCCATCTACCGACAGCGGGTTGCACAATCGAACGCCCAAATAACACTACACTGCGTGACGGGAAATATTACTATAGTGTAGTACAAAGGGTCATGTGAAGGGAAAGGTCAGGTGACCTTGGCCAAAGGGGGTTTCTACTTGCAATCGGAAACCCAACCACGAGTGACACACAGACAGTAATTACCAATAATCAAGTAGCTAATAAGCGGATATTTGATCGCCATTCGTCATATTTCCCGTCACGCGGTATTTCACTCCGCTCGATTCTCTGCCTATCGACCGACTGCGGGTTGCATAAATAGAACAGCCCGAACAACACTACACTACGTGGTAGATCTCATAATGTGCAGTGTGAGAAGATGCCCCCTTGCTGCTCTTCCTATCCTTAAATTTATCCCTTACAGCTTTGAGCCTGTCGGCCATTGAGGCTCTACATTTCCAAGACCGTTAGCATCCAGCATGACATTATCGATGTTTGTCGTGCGATATGCACATTTTTCTTGATATTGGGTCAGTTGAAACTGTTAATGGTCCGGAGTGCGAACGCATTGGGTCTCTGCCCGGGCGTTCCTATCGGCTGTTCCACGAAGAGCACTTCATACACAGAAAGTACGTTTTACGTAGTTAACATAAAAATACAGACTAAAGACTGACTTAATTATTACCCGTCTGAAACTATATAAGAAACGCACGTCATTCATCACTGCAATGCAAGACGAGAAGTCCACGCATTACTATACGATCCCTTAATTCCTCCACAAGCCGCCCCGTAGTACTGACAAGCTATACTCCTTCAGGAGAACATATTTGGGGAAATAAGGATCGGAAATTTGCACAAAGAATGTGTTCTGGATGTTTTTCGAGTTAAGTGACCCAAGAAGATTTTACTGAACCGCCGGACCGGGTGATATCTTAGCAATGGAAGTGTCTCCTTGCGGTAAAGTCTCAGCATCAAGTCGTGCTCGTGCAAGCCAGCGGACATTAGGGACACCGCGCTTATTTAATGCAGCCGTAGCCTCAGCTGCAGTGGGAGCGCTTATTGAGGCCGTAGGAATAGTTGAGTTGGCAGGAAGAGTCCCATTGAGAAGGAGAGCTGTAAGAGGTTAGTAATGTGACATAGGTATACGAACATAAATAAAACTTTACATGATGGAACCCAAGTTGTATTCACGATGTCGCCTTCAAATTGTAACTGGGAAAGCGTTCCACAGTTTGGTGGCTCAATTAATACCCCAGTCTGTGGGAATGGATCCAAGGGACCCCACAAGTTACCTATTTCATCGATACCAACCCCTTGAGTGAGCCACGGCATTTGACTGAAGTCATTTGCGGGAGGAGGTGTGCCAGGGATGTTCTGTTCTGCGTGAACCCAGACATTGACAGGCTGCACATAAGTACCCGCCAGTAAGCCGTTCTTTGTTGTACGGGTCTTTGGTACACCATTGATTTCAGCAACGACCCGATATTCACGGGCGTAACCGCTCAACATATCCGAGCGATACTCGAATTTATTCTGCTCATTCCGACCGCCTCGCAACCCCATAGACGCAATTATGCGATCGGTCACGGCGCCAGTACAAGGATCAATGTCCATCGCGTAGAGTGCAACAGTGGTGCTAGGATTTGATGCGAAACCGAGGAACTAATATCCAAAGTTGTCAGCGGATTAACAATGTTCCACTTGAATCAGGATAAGGCATGTTGCTTACACGAGACTCTGCAAGTTCGGTATTGGGGTTGACGTTGTCGATCCCGAGCAAACCAAGCTCCATACGGAGGTAGACAAGGTCACCAAGAGTAGTGATCATGACGTTCTGTGCGACAATGCTGAAGGCAATAACATCATTCCCACGACGAATCCCGGCAAAAGTAACAAAATCGCCAGGGAGGAAAGGTGCCATGCTCAAGGGATCAGGGACCGAACTTCGCGTCGAAATCAGTACTGTGTATTGATACAGTAGGTAGAGAAACATATGTTGCTTACAAAGTTCCTGAGCCTTGAAACGGCCGGTTCCTAGCTGGACACAGTGGGTCTGATGCATTGCGGGGGATGCACATTGGAAAGCCGGAAAATGACGAAATGCTAGGACTTTCATCATCGGCAGTAAAGAATGGTGCTTCAGAGTAGCCAACGGAGAACACAGCGTTTGGATCGCTGATTCGAACTGTTGGTCCAGATGCAATCTTCATACTACCATCAGCGAAATTGATGGATTCAATGAAACCACTACTCAGTCCTTCAAAGAACTCGTAGGTAAGGACTTGCGCTGCAATGGGATGACCATTGATAAAGTTGCCTATGACCTGTGTGGCACTGCTGTTAACACCTGAGGACCGAAGGTCGATTGCCAAAAATTAGACTGTTCAACTCACATTGACTTCATAGCCCAACAATGAGTCCTTCTCTGCGACAAAGTCTTTCCATGGCACCCATGCAGCGGGGAATTGAACCAGCATATTCCTTGGGATTTCTATATTGAATCCATTGACGATAATAGAGCCACCCGAATTGTACGTGTCATCGGTTGCGGTCGCACCTTCAAGTCCACCTTGAATGAACAGTGGAGCGTCTTGTGCATATGCAGGCAGTATATAAGTGACGAGTTGAAGGCTCAGAACTAAAATCGAGAAAAAAGATACCGATGCCATCTTGATAGAGTACGTCAGGTAAAGATAGGATATTCTTTTGCCAGAGCGTCGAAATTTGGGGGCTTTATATACTTCTGGTTCCCTGATGAAATATCTGTCCCTCGGCTTTTTTTGACCCTCCGAGCTCTTTTTAACTTCCTTAGGCTTGCGACTCGATAATTCTCCAGAAAGTATTCATCTCCTTTCCTGAGTGGGGTCGGAGCAAACCTCTACATCCCTAACTATGCAAACCTACTGCAATAACTAGGGGTCTACTTCTCTCGGATAGGCCTCAATGTCTCAATAAAGCAAGAGCGCCGGATAATATCATCTCGAAGCCTCATTGCTATTTCGTGGCGGACAAAAAAAAAAGGGGGGGGGGGGGTGCGAAACCAAGAAAGCATATTCCGCCAAGTAAACTCAGGATGGAGTGGCGGTAAGCTTCGCGTATACGCCATCGTGTGAACG
This sequence comes from Acrocalymma vagum, assembly GCA_028476805.1. Taxonomy (NCBI): domain Eukaryota; kingdom Fungi; phylum Ascomycota; class Dothideomycetes; order Pleosporales; family Acrocalymmaceae; genus Acrocalymma; species Acrocalymma vagum. The sequence goes on along the minus strand of JAQGEP010000100.1, from coordinate 47,118 downwards.
GAGTTCTTGGACGAGAGAAGCAGTTATGCCAAGATGGCATTGTGATAGAACTTGCAGGTTCCAGCATGAACCATGCGTGTGTTGTGTGGATGATACAAACAGAACTTTCCGAGCTTAGAGGCGTTGGTTGTTCTAAAGCTTAGAGTCTAAGATCTCTGCTCTTCGAAGTTCTATAAGATTTCCGGAAACGCACACAAAACTGTCATAGTAAGCTTGGTGATAGAATGTATCCATCTGTTTCTGACCTCGAGCATGTAGCTGCTGTGTGAAGAGCCTAGGCCGTGTCCACGTCCTATATATGCCCGTGGCAGCACCCGGTGGAGCTCAACATGAGAATGTAGATTCCGGTCCACCCTCCTTCGTATTATCAAATAATCCCTACCAAACATAATAGGGTGAGTGAAACAATGCCTATTGAGTCCGGAGTCGGCATGCCAATGCCGTGCAACAGTCCCGCTTAGAGCACAGGTACTATCACACCGGGTGCCGAAGGCAAGGCATGCAGCAAGGCCACGACCTTGCTTAGTCCATGAGTGACCGGAAACAGCACGGCGAGAATAGGCCGGAGCAGAAACTTCGAAGTGATTTCACACAGATGATCACATTAAGACTGCAAGAAAAGGGTTAGACATCCGCTGCAAAGGATCTGCCGGAGAGATTTTCAGGTACCAATACCCAGGAAAAATATGTCCGAAATATATTGAGGCAAGGGCACGCACTCCCATTTACAACTATTACCCTATAGTTCAAGGGCAACTCAACAAGGGAGTTCTCGCGGAAGGTAAGGAACCGGTATGTAAGTGAGATTCGCGGTTGGAGTCCAGGGTTACATGTTACCAAGTGCAAAATCCTACGACCGTCGGGGACCAGGATCACAGGCCCGCTCCGGACCGTGACCTATGCAGGAGCGGGAGCGGCTCCGCGTTTTAAAGCCTAGGCAAGGGGTCCCATTTCCTAAACCACCGTAAAATCTTGTTCCCGAAATCAAGGCATAGAGCACTATTTTAAACCCGCAAGAAAGGGTTCTTCACTAGCACCAGTTGGATTTACATTCAAGAAAGCCCTGCAGCACAGTTACCTACAGTAGCTATTGTCAAAATGAGAAGCCATTTATACCCACAGTATGGATATGCGTATACTGCACATTCACGTGTGGACGGTATCTCCCTTCAACGTTTTAACACAATATCTTGAAGGAAGCCGCGGTCGTCTGCTCAACCCTACAAAATGCTAGGCCCGGGGAAGCTATCTGAGAAACCGAAGGTAGCTAAAATGAACTACCACAATGCCATGGGCGACCCAGTGGTTCGGTACGACAAGTAAGCCGGATTGAAGCAACCCTGGAAATTGGGCCACGTGCGTCGTATTACCTTCCGTGTCGGCATGCAGAAAGAGGTATGGGAATTCGACTACTTCGTAGACCTACATACCTATGGTATTGACATTACCAGGACTCTGGGCCCGCCTCAAGACCAATAACTGTTGGGCACTCTTCAGCTATTGGTAGGAACTTGTCAATAGACTTTATAGCCCCTGTCTACCAACTGAGACCATGATAGTGGCATGGCTGGCAATGACAGAAGCTTTGAATATGCAGTACGTGCTGGCCACAGCCTAGACCTTATTCGTCCTGAATTTAGGTGCACGAGCGGAACGCCTCCCTCTCCTGCAGCAGAGACCTCTTCCAGCCGTATGGTTCGTCAAATCATAGCTGCGAACATGGCCAAGATTCTTCTTACACAGCCCCGCCCCTGCAAGCAACCCAGCTCTAAACTTCAATTTGATCTGTGCCAGTTCTGAGCCAGTATGCATTCCACGATCTCATTTTCGGCAAGTGCCTCCGAATCATAGATGCTTGAGTCTTTTGTGCCCTTACAGGATCAAACCAGAACCGCGATGGCCCTCGTGGTGGCCGCAGGAAACCGTCTCAAGCGGGCCGCCCCTCGAACGAAGAAGGTGATGTCAAGCAAAAGCTAAGGCAACCGCGAAAACCTGATATATAATGTAAACCTCTGGACTCGGTTACAAGTCTTACTTCTTTTGCTCACGTGAGGCTGTAACATCTCCCTATGTCTCAAGTTGTAGACAGACACCTTTATACCTGTTCGATCATTTAAGCATTCTATGCACAAGCGAATGTATGAAGGGTTGGGGAGACCTAGAAGTCCATACTAGTAATTGATTTGCAGATCACTGCTGTTTAGGTGAATGGAAAAGCCTACCATAAAATCTATATACAGGACAAATACGGAGCTGCTATTCTTGTGGGCTGGCGCCTCCTACCGCCACCAACCTGTGATCCTACGCACGTTCACGTATTTCTTACACCCTCTTGCAACTGCAATCGTTCTCGGCCCGATAGCGCAACAATATGAAGAACAAAGCTACTTTTCCTTTCTCTCGACATCATAAGACAGCCCGACAAATGAGTTTTTAGCAAACTTGGGCTTTGCTTCTGCATATTCGGTACCTCGTATCTGGCTCCAGGCCCCTGTTCTGCCTGAGGTTTACTAGGTTGGTAGGATATGGTCACGGACGTGCATACAAAACGAGATAGTGGAGGCCGCTCGGAGATATTGGGTGGGTAGCATCCTAGTCGACTTGCCTATATCAGTTCATGGAGAGGTGGATAACATTTCGGTCACACTTATCAAGCCAGTGTAATTGGCAACTGCAGTAATACTGGCCGAGGCAACAGGATACTTCGCAAATGGTCTACGACCGTCAGTGAAGCATATTGGCCCTCGAGAAGAACTGGTAAAAGCATCTGATCAAGGCAAAATCCACAAGGTCAAGTCATGAATGCCTTTGGCCTTGTGTGAACCACTTTAGCAGTCTGAGTTACTGAGACTATGAAGTACTGCATGCCAATACGAGTGCTGAATGACAATATACCCTGGTGGGGCGTTCTAAAGATGGATGGAAGTCTAGAGTCCAGTTCATGTCCTTTACGAGCGTGACCAACAGTGGACCCTTGTTTCCTAGCAGGCAAGATGGCCTTGATCAAGGGTTTAAAGAAGGCTAGCATATGATGCTTTCAACATGTCCGCAGAATCAATAGTCTCATGCAGCGTGATAAGGGCCTACATGAATCATCATACGGTAAAATTGGATAGGTATTTGGAGTAGGATTTTCTGGACTGCCCCAGGCAGAGTTTGCTGGCTTAATTTGTGAATTTCGAGTATAAAAACCCTCTCATATCATCCTCAAGCCCGCATCATTCTCAGAAGTGACCAGTAACATTTTCCAAGAATCCCAGCAATCAGACTCTTTTGTGATTGTTCCGGTCTTGTCTTATCATGATTCTCAAAGTTAAACAACTCGCTCTTGGCCTCTACTTTTTGTCTTATTGTCTTGCTCAAGAGCGATTCTTTGATGAAACTCCGGATGAAGAGAAGCAGAAACTGAATCAGATTGTTGAGGATACGCCGCCGCCGGAAGATGCACTACGTAAGGGGAATTGGGAAAGCCCGGAGTATCCCATCATTTACCGTAATCCTCTACCAATACCGCCAATCAAACAACCAAAGCAGTAAGTTATCCTGTATATTACCAGACAAATTTTAGCTAAGCCCGTGATAGAAAAATTTTGAATCCGATAACGGGCAAGGAAGTTTGGTACTATGAAATTGAGATCAAGCCGTTTACGCAGCAAGTATATCCCTCATTGCGGCCAGCCCGTCTTGTGGGGTATGACGGGATGTCTCCAGGGCCCAGTATCATTGTCCCTAAGGGAACAGAAACAGTTGTCCGCTTTTTGAATAAAGCAGGGGTCGGAAACATAGAGAACTCGGTGCATTTACATGGCTCACCATCCAGAGCTCCTTTTGACGGATGGGCAGAGGACATCACCAATCCAGGAGAATACAAGGACTATTACTATCCCAATTATCAGTCTGCCCGTATGCTTTGGTATCATGATCATGCTATGCATGTTGTAAGTTTTTCTGTTTCTTTTCACTCATCAAATGTAACTGACTTTTGACAGACCGCGGAAAATGCCTACTTCGGGCAGGCCGGTGCCTATCTTATTACTGATTCAGCAGAAGATGCCTTGGGTTTACCTTCTGGATATGGCCAGTATGACATCCCACTTGTTTTGTCCTCCAAATACTACAATGAAGATGGAACGCTCAGATCCAGCCAAGGAGAGGACAACAGCCTATGGGGAGACATAATCCACGTCAACGGGCAGCCTTGGCCATTCCTAAACGTTGAGCCGCGGAAGTATCGTTTACGTTTTTTAAATGCCGCAATATCTCGCACATGGGCACTTTATTTTATTAACTCAGCGAGCCCCAACGCGAAGTTACCATTTAAGGTGATTGCCTCAGATGCGGGGCTTTTAGAGCAATCTGTCCAAGTCTCTGATCTGTACATCTCCATGGCAGAACGGTATGAAATCGTTTTCGACTTCTCTCCATTTGCGGGACAGACTTTGGAGTTGAAGAACTTTCCTAAAGCTAACGGCGTCGGCACCGATGATGATTACGAGGCAACCGACAAGGTCATGAGATTTGTGGTTGGCAAAGAACCAGTAACAGACGATTCCAATATCCCTGATATACTCCGTCAGGTGCCTTTCCCGCCCGCGTCCGAAGGTATCGATCATAAGTTCCGATTCCATAGAACAAACAGCGAATGGCGAATCAACGATGTAGGGTTTGCAGATGTTGAGAATAGGGTACTTGCAAAGGTCCCTCGGGGCACGGTAGAGATCTGGGAACTCATCAACAACTCAGGTGGTTGGACACATCCTATCCATGTGCATTTGGTTGACTTCCGGGTCTTGGAACGATATGGAAGTGAAAGCACTCGAGGCGTCATGCCATACGAGGCAGCAGGCCTCAAAGATGTAGTCTGGCTCGGACGTCATGAGACTGTACGGGTCGAAGCACATTATTCCCCATGGAATGGCGTGGTACGTAAACCCCTCCTCTACCTAAAGTCACCCGTCTACAACGCCATGAATGATCAAGCATCCCAAATTTAACTAGCTAAAATTATGCCTTTAGTATATGTTTCATTGTCACAATCTGATCCATGAAGACCAAGAGTAAGTATAGTGTCCCTGTCTTCCGCCGGCAGTGTTGACTAATACCTCATAGCATGATGGCTGCTTTTAACGTCACTGCGCTAGACAGTTTTGGCTACCATGAACAAACAGATTTCTCAGATCCCATGGACCCGCGTTGGAGAGCGAAGCCGTACAATGACGCGGATTTTACAGGTCGTACTGGGCCCTTTACTGAGGAAGCCATTGCTCAGGCAGCCACACAATTGGCCGAACAGCAGCCTTACAGTGAACTAGAGCAAGTGGAAGATGCTTTGGATGATTACTATGCGAGTGGATTGAAGAAGCGTTATACACAGACACGTAGGCCAAATCTGGCGGGTCCTATTCCGCGATACCGGCGTTTCGAAATTTAAGAGTTTCAAAGCAGACTTTATGACTATTCCTCTTCAACGCGCAAAGGTAGTCCAGATTTGCCCCTGGGTACTCGTCGGCGCTGGCTTGTCAGATTCACTTTATTTATTACTAGTAATTTCCTTCTTATTTCTAACACACCCTATCGCTTACACATGTTTTCTCACGCACATACATACTTACGGTTATTTCTATGTCTTAAATTTAAGCTATACACTAGCAATGGAATTCATTTTATGGCTGGAATCGCTAGTAGCGATGTAGGAGGTGGTGTCATAAACAAATTTGCTTCGATGGCACGAGCCATATTCGGCTGGATTCTCTGTGTCCACATTCCTAAAATGAAAATAAACACTGATTCTTGTAAATTTGTTCCCACTTAGTAGCAGATATTGTCGATACGAGAGACAAAATCTGATAACGCGATCTTGGGAATTTATCGAATTTTACTCTGTTTCTTTTCGTCCCCCCCCCCCCAAATGGGGATGGGCAGTGATTTCCTGTTATTGAAATAAACCTTCGCTCCGTTCCCACTTCATAGGATTAACACAGTAGAGCAATTATCGCGTGGACAGGCGACAGTACCATTTCATATTAGAAACACTAGGGGTAAGGATCGTTGGAATCCAACTAAACTGGAGTAATGGCGGATTGATGGATGGGTTCTAGTGGATTGTCACACATATCATCAATTACATTCCCAATTCGGATCAAGAGATATCTCTCGAGGCATAGGTTGAAGCTTTTTGTAACGTAAGGTGGATCCGGTATGAGATTAGGAAACATATCGGCAGGCTCTTGAAGGATCAATGGCGCGCCCTGATTGATATTCAAACAAGCCATGTGGATATAAAGGAAAAGGATGGCAGGGAGGGCAACAAAGAGGGAAGGAATAGCCAAGAGACAGTCGTGGGGTAGCTATAGTACAACGAGGGCGGCACAGTAGTACACGCCATATCACCGTCGTATAACCACACATACCACGTAGCAGCTAATTAGAGGCCTGTAAAAAGCATTGTAGAAGAGCGCTGGCTCATTCCCATTATTTTCGCCGTTGGTGCTCGTTGGGAGCATGTTGACAATCCATTGGCTACGCCCCTACGTACAATGGTCTCGCACGGTGCCTCAGACAATCTTCAAATTGCAAAGGACTTATATCTTCACAATATTTCACAGATCGTTGATTAAAGACGAGCAGTCATCCGACATCGAGTGCACTACATACCACGGGTATGAAAAGCACCACAGGTATTATTCTCATTTGGCATGCGCCAGCCTCACCATCGCTCTCGCGGAAGGTCAAGGACTTAGCGGGTGCTGTCACCATTCTAGTGTGTAGCATTGTGACTTTCATTCATGAACCCACTTTTATTTCCGTTGATGACTCAGAGCTTCTGATGGAATAGCATGACTGCCTTTTATGTCTGAACGATCCGAGGAAGGATAACTTACGTCGTACGGTAATTAACAACTATACCAGTCCCGTGCTTGGCGTACGTACCCCGCCTTCACTGATAGCCCTTTCCTCATATTAGTTAGCATCAATTGGCCCATAACTCCTACCCACCTATAGTGGTGATGTCTGTTAATTTCTCCTTCCCCTCAAGGATAGACTGAGTTTTAAAAAAATCGATTCATCTATCTGCCCCGACGCGAGCTCCCTAAATCAACTAGTCTACGGCCAATCTCGTCCACGCAAATACCCTGTACACAGTGCCCCCTGTACTATACCCTGTAGTCGGAGATCATGGTTACCAAGAAAAACCGTCGCACACAATATATATCTAGTTTGAGAGGAAACCCCATCAATGTTTCGATGCGCAGATTAATCGAGAATAGGCAACTTGCTCGCCCAAAAACATCAAACCCGTCGTAGACACCACGCCATTCGACAAAATGACGAGGGAAAGAGTCTGTTTCATCCACGTCATCCTCTATATTGCATTCTATCTTATATTTCCGGTAAACTCTCAGACGCCGCCTGAGCCATACTTGCGTACGCCATCGACACGCCAACTATCATGGCATCAACTTGAATACTATGCATTCGTTCATTTTGGGCCCAACACCTTCACCAATGAAGAATGGGGTCGCTCACAGCTTACTCCGGATGTATTCACTCCAACGGCACTTGACACAGATCAATGGGCAAAATCGTTTTCTGAAGCTGGAATGGCAGGGATGATATTGACAGCTAAGCACCACGATGGAATGGCACTTTGGAATACAACAACAACCGAATACAAAGTAGCTAATGGCAAATGGGCAAAAGATAAGGTCGAAAAAGGGGAAGACATAGATATCGTTCGCATGGCGGCACAAAGTGCAAAGAAATTTGGATTGAAGTTTGGAGTGTATCTAAGTCCTTGGGATATCCATCGTGATCCATCTATGCCAAAGGACCATTTAAAGGGTACGAAATATGACGAAGCCCAGATTTTTGGAGACTCGAGCCCAGGAGATTACAATGAGCTGTACGCCAAGCAGCTCACAGAGCTTGTTACTATGGAGGCCACAGATGGCTCACCCATCGAACTTTTTGAAATTTGGCTGGATGGTGCAAGCGGATCTAGTACAATACAGACATTTGACTGGGCATCCTTTCGCGACATCATCCGCATGCATCAACCAGACGCTATCATGTGGGGTCATCAGGGAGTCGATGCCCGCTGGGTCGGTAACGAGGACGGCGTTACTGTGAACACGAATTGGCATACTATTTCACGTACGCAAGATGATCCCAGATACAGTGAGGCAGAACTACAGACCGGCGTAAGAGATGGCGCCTATTGGACACCCGCGGAGGCAGATGCTAGAATCAGAGACGGTTGGTTCTTTCACCCAAATGAAGTTACCAAAAGTGCAGATGCGCTGATGGACATGTATCTGCAATCTGTGGGACGTAGTGTGAATTTATTACTAGACGTTCCCCCTGATACTACCGGGCAACTGGTGAGTAAGGATATACAAGCGCTTCTCGATTTCAAACTCCGGCGTGAAAGTTTCCTGCGTCGCACTATATCAACACAAGACTTAGTGGTAAACGCAAGCTCTACCCGCAATGAAGACAACGCCGTTTACGGACCATTGAACATTCTCAGCGACAACGCTAGGACGTACTGGGCACCAATGTCCAACTCTACTTCTGGGACTCTAGAAATCGGGTTTAACGGGGTATATAACATTGATGGTTTCATCGTCCAGGAGCACATTGCCTTAGGACAGAGAATCGGTGAATACACAATAGAGGGATTAGTCAATGGCACATGGAAAGGCATGGTTACTGGAACATCAATGGGATATAAGAGAATCCATCAACTTGAATTCAGTACCACGGCGACAAAGGTAAGATTGACGGTTACTGGAAATGCAAACCCGTTGATTCAGATGTTTCGAGTAATCGGATGGGCGTGACTGAGTCACTAAGAGTCTGAGACTTGTATACTGTAGTGTTGTTTGGGCGTGCGATTGTGCAACCCGCAGTCGGTGGATAGGCAGAGAATCGAGCGGAGTGAACTACTGCGTCTCCGGAAATATTACGAATAGCAATCGAATATCCGCTAGTTGGCTACTTATTTCTTAGTAACTGCTATCTGTCTATCTTAGACCTTGGTGATGCTTGATTGATCCCCTCCTTGGTTTTCCGACCGCAAGTTGAAACCCTTTTTGCCCAAGGTCACCTAACTTTTCCCTCACGTGACCTTTTCTCTCCCTGTCCGTACACCCTTTGTGCTACACTACAATACTATTTAAAACCTGCTAGATTGGCTATATAACTGCTGTTTCTCAGTGTGCATGGACAGGCAAATTTGTTAGGATATAGTTCTTCTGTAACTAACCACATCTCGAAGACTTCCATGTGCATTAAATAGCCACTGGCGAGGATTTAGGCGCCGATTTAGCGCGTAATAGACACCTGATAAAATGCGAACAGATTAGGGCGCTGTGCAATCATTATAATACTAAACTGATTGGCTTTGAGTATTACCTGGGATAACAAAAGTGCCCTCAAGGTATATAACCTATTATGTCCCATACTCAGAGATGACAAAGAGCTCATGAGAAACACGTAAAACAGTCACACCGTCTATTTTGGTTGTTTTGTATAATCGTATGAGACGTTTATATTTCTTTATATCATTCTACGACATTTACTATAATTTATAGTATTAAAAAAGTAGTAAAGAAAAGAAGGAGACGAAATAAATTTAAATATTAATAGAACTAGGAAAAGGATAAACGTACTCAAGAATATAGTAGAGAGTTGTGGTGTAGCCGTATGTGATACCTGTATTTGATTAGTCACGTAACTGGTCGAATGCAGGGCTTTTATGTCTAAGGCAGATAGGGTAGGGAATATTAATAAGACATACTAAAAGTAAGTACCCTTAGTTATATAATATTAATCCGTCTATTAAGCAAATATCGAATGTACTTTACTCTTGTTTACGCGATCGATGGCCACTCGGGTTCGTCCTGTAATGTAGTACAAAGTGTCTATGGACAGGGAGGAAAAAGGTCATGTGAAGGGAAAGGTCAGGTGACCTTGGGCAAAAAGGATTTCTATTCGCAATCGGAAACCCAGCCCTGGGAGACGACCAGCAGGAGACACACAGATAGCGATCATCAAGAATCAAGTAGCCAACAAGCGGATATTCGATTGCTATTCGTAATATTTCCCGTCACGCAGTAGTTCACTCCGCTCGATTCTCTGCCCATCCACCGACTGCGGGTTGCACAATCGATCGCCCAAACAACACTACAGTAGTAGTTTACCTTACTTAATTATCTACCTATCTACAACTATAAGTTATATAATTCAACGCCTAAATAATGCTATAATATATTATTTAATATATTATGGAATATAATAGCTATAATTTTATATAGTAGTAAATAGTAATAGTAATAGTAATGCTATTGCTATTTCTATTTTCCCGGCAACCTTGATAAGGTAATTGAAGCGGGTTCGTGTAACCTGAAAAGAGTAATTATTTTTGTGTTTCACGTGTTTTATATATTTTGTATAACGCCCTTATTTTATGTAAACTAATATAAATATAAAAATAAATTCGCTAATAAAAGCTTATACTGAAGCAATGTAACTTCGTGGGGTAACAGGACCAGCCCATATACAGTAAGATGAGTAGCAGCTAATAGTAAGATAATCTAGAAACTAGCGCTAGTATAGATATTCGCGGATAGTAATTTAAAAAATAAGTAATATACAACTAAAAGAAAATAATTTACTAAGACTAACTTATTTTTATAACTTAAAGCTAGTAAATGTAAAAAATATATAAGCTTATATAACCTACCTAGTAATACAACTTACCCGGTAATAGTCAGCCTTACAAACAGCCTCATAATCAGCCTTATAAAATTATATAAAATTGCCGAATTTTGTATGACGTATATAATTATAATAAAGTTCAATTATATAATAATTAAAGTTCAATTATATAATAAACTATATAATAGTACAATATATAATTGGCTAAAAGTATTTAGAATAAGTATTTGGAATAAGTATTTGGAATTATTATTTGGAATTATTTTGTAGGATATAATTACTTATAAAAGCTTAGTGGCTTGGCATTAAATTGTATATAAATACAGCTCTTATCTCTCCTAAAAAGATATAACTCATCACTCATTTACTCTTTTAATTATATTACAATCCTTACTAATACTTATTATTACACTAAGCCTATTCAGGCTAGTCTTGTTTCTATATATAGTATACTTCCTGCCTTTTTGTATCCTATAAATAGGATCACACTAGCCTATCTAGGTTAGACTCGTTTTATTATTATATAAGCGTACCGCTGCCAATATAACCTTTCTTACAGTAAATAGGTTAAAGAAAAGTCTTTCTGTTTAAATAAACTATATAAGACTAAAAAGCCTATACTTAGCGTACCCAGTTATATAATTAGGTATTCTAGGCTTAACTTCTCTCTTCTCTTATATAGCTTTTATAAATAGTACAGTATTATTTAGAGTATTTAATTTTCATAACTTATAGTTAGTAGATAGGTAGAGAATCAAGTGTTAGGAACTCACCAAAACAAAAGGGCAGACGTGCTTCTTAAAGGAACGACAGGTTGACAAGGCGCGACGAGGTCAACCTGATACCCCGCCAAGGGACTAAGCGATCTTACGCCAGGAAGATCACGTGATCCCAAAGTTCCCAGAAGTCCCATCTGCCAAGACCCTCTGGGACCCTTTGGGGTTCCTGGGACACCACATGTATATAATCCCTAGACAATGGGCTCATGGAGACCATTGTGTTCAATCTACAGTTTCTACTTGAACATACTCTTCTGCTTTACCCCCCGTGAAAAGCCTCATCACTGCACCTCGGACACAGCCATCCCAGAGAACCAACCCTAAGCCTTAACACCTACGTCAAGTCTTAACATCAAGTAGAGAAACTACTATATAATGTAGTGTTGTTCGGAGTGTTCGATTTTGCAACCCGCAGTCGGCGGATGGGCAGAGAATTGAGTGGAGAAAACCACTGTGTGATTAGAAATATTACGAACAGCGATCGAATACCTGCTTGTCAACTACTTAATTTTAATATGTGTCTTCTGTCCTTGGTGACCATCCTTAGTGATGTGTGTTGGCCTTAGGTTTCCGATTGCAAGTAGAAACCCTTTTTGCCCAAGGTCACCTGACCTTTCCCTTTATATGACCTTTTACTTATATGTCCATAGACCCCTCGTACTATACTACAGTAAGCATTAATTAAGTACTAGTAATAGTACTATTTATGGGGCCTTACGCGATAGTCTTGTCCTTAGAGTTATAGAAAACTCTACTAAGCTACTTAATCTCCTACTTATCCTAATTCTCAAGCGGACTCCTTCTGTAATACGAGGTGAACCTGTTTGGTATAACCATGACAATCTGCGAGCTGAATCTGTCACCCTACGAAGGTCTACTGCTTTGATACTAGTTTATACTAGATTATAACGTTCGGGATAAGCGAGTGCGGCAGACAAGCGAGTGCGGCAGTAAGAATCTGTATCGGCGCTGGTCGATTAGTATCCGGTACTGGTAGGACTCCACTCAGAGGCATATGGGAGTGCGTGGGGAGAAGGGTTACCACGAATATATTAAATTGCTAATAGGCCTGGTACGAAAGGATATAAAAGAACTACCTATCTATCTAAGGGGATTTAGGTTCTTTTATAAGGGCTAAGTCCCTTTCTAGTGAATTTCCTTATTGCTTCTTTCCTAAGCCTAAATGTAGTCTGGGAGAGAGGCGGGTGTAGCGGTGTGTATTAGTTCTATAGGGAGAGGCTAGACTAGGTCTAATACGCCCTCGACTCGTTTATTACTATAGGTAGTCCGAATGTGCGCTGGTTTGGATCAGACTCCGTCCCACCGACTAGCGCCTTGGCGAACGAGCTGAATTGTCACACTTTGTCATAACTCTGCGAGCTGATCTGTAACAGCTGTTACAGAATCAGGCATAAAATCAAGATTTTGAATTAAGAATATCTCCACGAATACTAAGTAAAAGGCTACCAGAGCTGAATATATTAATCTTATATATGTTATATATAGTTTACTTAGATTATAAGAGTATATATTAATTCGTTTTTAAGATATTAAAGAATTTTTGAAAATCGTTATATTTTAGCCCCCAAATTTTGTTATATCTTTAACCAGAAATCTTAGAAGGATATAAGTAAGAGATACGATAAAAATCTAGCTAATTAGTATTATTTTTAATTTTAGGACTAGTTTATAAGGTGCTGGTTGAGATATTCCGAACTCAAAATCTTGATTTTACGCCTGCTTCTTACTGCCGCACTCGCTTGTCTGCCGCACTCGCTTATCCCGAACGTTATATGATATAAGCGTTATAAGCTAATACATCTTACAAAGCTTTCATTCGTCGAACGTTCGCCGCCCATTCGCAGCTTTGGCACCATCGAAAAAACCCCTTTGTATAATCTACTTGACGTTACATGATGATATTCTCCCGACGTTCTGACAACTGGCTATACGCTGAAGAGACCTCCTGATTTTCAGTCGTCACACAGCAGAATTCTCCTGCTGCCTTAACATCCGAGGCAATCGAACTTTTCTAGGGGCCGGAATCCAGTCGTACGCCTTTTGGAGGATATCCTATCTTGCTCCTCGCGCTCACATTGTACATTATAGATTAGTCTCATGCAAACGCCACCAATATGAGATCACCAGCTATATTTACATACCGTGTCGTGCTGGCAGCCCGTTCGTTCATCGAGCTCTATGTTTCCACCGTCATTGGCCGCCAGCAAACGCGCTGGTTCAAATGACTCATAATGAGATTGAGTGAGCAATTTTCCATACACTCTTGCTAACACTACTCAACCTGGGACATTCAAGATCACACAGACTAGGCCTGTGGATTCGCTGGAGAGCGAGATGAGGAGGTAACCAGCCCTCTCCTCAAGGCGAGGTCAACAAGTGTTACATGACTAAAGCGGACTAGTTCTTTTTTCATCGCATAAAGAGAGCACCTCCCGCCTCCCTCTCAAAGGAGAATCTACCCTATTCATCATTCGTGTTCTCACAACACCTTGAAATTACGGCCAAGGTAAAAATAATACTCTCCTGACTTCCGATATCATAGATTTTTAGGTAAATTTGAACCGTTTTCCCGTCTGCTTTTCTCAATAAAGCCTATATCTACTTGCCGCGCATAAACCTACATTCTCGAGTAAACATGAATTAACTTCTCCATAGTGTCTTCTACGGAACATTCAACTCAGTCATGGACTTGGATCTTGATATTATGGGCCAGCAGCCGGGGCTTTACAGATTATATACTCAAATTGCCTTCGTTTTTGCCTCTGACTCTTCTGGACCCCATTCCGATACCATCGCCACCCTCACTAGAGGACTCGAGGGCCTATCCCGAAGTTTTCCTTGGGTAGCTGGCCAAGTAGTCAATGTCAATCCAAACACAAATGAACCACCTTCATACAAAGTTCGATCTTTCCAGTCTATTCCGCAACTTTTCATTAAGGATTATACAAACGACCCTTCCATACCTACTTTTAAGCAAATGAAAGAAGCTCAATACCCATTCTCGATGCTATCGGAAACTATCTGGGCACCATGCCCTACCTTTCAGAGTTTGGGCTTCGATCTGGGAACTCCGTCCGGAGGCTTCGAGGATCCAGCGCCTGTGATGCTTCTCCAGGCCAATTTCATCGAAGGCGGTCTTGTCCTGTGTATAAATATGCAACATAACATGACTGATATGACTGGTCAGGGCAAGATCATTGAGTTGTTGTCCAAGGCTTGTCGAAACGAGGCATTTACAGAAGCAGAGATCATTACTGGGAACATGGAACGGAAGGGGCTAATTTCATTAATCGAAACTGAAGATCAGCAGAGCTTGGAAAAGGATTTGGCAATGCAACTACTCCCTACTCAACCCGTTACTGGGCTCAAACCAGTCAAAGCAGCAGCTTCCGAAGTCGAGAATTCCCCAGCTCCACAACCAAGTTGCTCTTGGTCATATTTCTCTTTCGGCGCTGCTTCTCTCAAAATGCTCAAGGACCTTGCCACCAATACCTTGCCCATGGATTTCAAAGGCTATATCACCACTGATGATGCACTTTCGGCATTCATTTTCAAGTCTCTGCTACGTTCACGCTGGCCGCGTCTCTCATGCTCCCCTGAGCGAGAAGTTACATTCGCTCGTGCCGTGGATGCACGCAAATTTCTCAATATCCCAGCTTCATACACTGGAATATTGCAAAACATGACATACTCCACATATCCTCTCCAGAAGTTATTGAATATAGAGCTGGGGGAGATAGCAGCGGGGATGCGTCTTTTGGTCGATCCGAAGACCTCCCGTATAGATTACAACACGCGCTCGCTCGTTACCTTCCTATCGCAATCGCCTGAAAACCTTTCGAAAGCAAACTTCACTGCCGCATTACAGCTTGACGCTGACTTAATGCTGAGTTCATGGTCCAAGATCAATACATATGATTTGGACTTCGGATTAGGATTTGGATTACCAGAGAGTGTTAGAAGACCTGGCTTCGTGCCAGTTGAGTCTCTGTTGTATCTCATGCCGAAAGCAAGGGATGGAGAAATCGCTGTGGCCATGAGTTTGAGGGACGATGACCTAGACAGGTTGAAAAGGGACGAAAAATGGGTGAAGTACGCAAGATTCATCGGATAGGAAGTCCCTATGACCGCCTACCCAAGTAGGACACAGCAACCATGCCTCTCAGCTCCTTTGATCATGACAGATGCATCCGATGTCCTCTGGCTGAATAGAAAGAGGCAAAAGGGAGAAAGATTTGCTTAGATGTCAAGCAAATATAGGAGATTGCCTCTGGTCCATGTTCTCACTAATCAACTGAACCCATTCCCGATTTCGTATTCGTTCAACATGAGCAGCACACGGTGCTACGCATGTGCCACAATCACAGATCCTTGGGAAGCCTTTCCCACAAAGGAACGCCTCCGACACAAAGAAGCGCTGATCTCCCGACCATCCACGCGGACCCTTTTTGCTGTTGATAGGCACATTATTTTTTGAAGTCGGAGAATACTTCCGCTCTTGGCAGGTTGTTGAAAGGGAGGATCGGAAGCTGGATCCGAGGTAATGATCTTGAAACCAGACAATCGATAGGAACGCACGAATGAGAGCAGTGTTGGCCTTGCGCACAGTATTTTGACATCAAGGCCCAACTTGTAGGGTTGAGTTGTGGGTGTATATGAGACATTGAGGCGGATTCTAGCTCTGTTTGCGTGTATCAGGTGGAAAGGTAACCCATAACCAAATTTATGACACATCCTAATCACCTCAACAGGAAAACAAGAATTGCTCGCAAATGTGCATGAATCTAGTCCTTTCATAAAATTGGCGCACTACATAGGCATAAGCAAGATGGTATCCCCCTTTGAAGTAATAACCTGGGAAATAAAATAGGAAAAGCCGACTTCGAATCATCCAGGAGGCGAAGACAACATGCCAAAAAAAACTGGAGGACGGAGAATGAAGAAATTCCATGTCTGCAAGTCCAAGAAATAGATCGATCCAATACTTTTTTTTAATGTCGAGTCGCCTTTTCTTCCATTCGACATATAATAACCAGGGCCTGATCCCTGCGCGCCAGATACACATCTAAAGATCCACACATCCTCCAAAACAAGGTTCAACTGTGCATGTCGTACAAGGTCATTGTCCTTTGACTTAGATCTCGCGTAGGGTAAATAGTTTCGAAAGTAAAAAATATACACCAGGAACTCCAGAGGTCTCATGCAAAAAGGGAGGAGACCGTTGATGCGTGCTCGCCATTGCATACAAGTAAAACGCCGCTCCCATGCCGACGCCAAAGGATGATGGATTCTATCGGTTCGTGATCGATGTGGACGCTGGAAACCGAATATTGAGAGGTTAGATATAAATGTTGCGAGTCGCAGGCTCGCGTCGTGGCTCGTTAAAGTCGAAAGGCAGGAAGAGCCACCCGGGTGAATACCCAAGTACAACCGTAGGCAAAGTAAAGCCCGACATCCGATTCTTGAAGAATGGAATCGGGTCCCAAAGTTTAAGGAACACACCAGGATGCGCCCATTTCTCTTCCGAGAGGGAAGGGAGAATGAGTCCCAAGATTGAATCATGAGTACTCGTACTCGTGAATATAGCACTGGTTGCTTGAAGGTGGGGGGAAATGCGCCCTCCACCTCTCAAAGGATGACACATTTTGGCTTCGTACTACCGCCTTCCCTCCTCCTGCCACGGTGTACTCCTCTACCACCACGGTCACCATTAACATAGCCTCCTCGGGTACGGTCTTTTTCATGATGTCCTGGGCGGCCGGTCCTAGTCTTCTCCGGAAGTCTACCGCCTCCTTGGTGCCGCTGGCGGCGAAGCTGCCTAACCACCTCGAAAAATGCCTTTTCAACATTAACACAATTCTTTGCAGATGCCTCGACAAAGTCACAACCTAGGTCTTTAGCTAAGGCACTACCTTCCTGGGTAGATACTTCGCGTTCAGTGACACGGTCGCACTTGTTGCCTACAAGCATGACTGGAGCAGGTCCAAATGATGATCCATGTGAGGTAGTGCTGAGGGGCGATCCAGGATAGGTTGGAGAACCGGAGAGAGAAGTTTCCTTTACACGTTGGATCTGGCTGTAGAAGCGCTGAATGCGTTGAAATGAGGAGCGAGAAGAAATGCTGTATACTAGAACGAAGCCCTCGCCATCGCGTATCCACTGGTCTCGAAGTGCAATATACTCTTCTTGGCCGGCCGTGTCAAGAACCTCGAGCATGCAAGACTGGCCATCAATCTGAACCTGTTTGCGATACGAATCTTCAATCGTGGGGTCGTATGTTTCAACGAAATGATTCAAGCACAGCTAGAGATGAAGTTAGTCATTGATTCAGTCCAGTAGTAGCATGAGTAGATGCAGGGGAGAGGACTACCTGAATGGTTAGAGCGGTTTTTCCTACGCCACCGTCGCCCAGCACCACCAGCTTGTACAGAGTCATCTTCCCCGCCATCTTGAGAGAAGTTTGGGCAGCGATGAACTGCCGCAAGCGATATCCGGGTTACCAAGTACGCCAAAGGGTCAAGAGTAAGAATCGTGCCGCGGGGCGGCTTCGAAGGAAGAGTGGTCAAGAGTTGCTGAAAAAAAAAACCAGACAGAGGCAAATGCCGATGCAGAGGGAAACGAGAGAGAGGGGAGAAGCCGTCACCAGGGGGCCGGGAGGGATGGAGGGATTGACGGGACGGATGAGGCCGAGCGAGGATGTTGTGCAAGTAAGAGTGGTCGTCTCGTGAGAGGTGACTCGCAGCTGACCAGCGGTCCTCAGCTTACAGCTAGCTTAGGCAGCGTAGGATCGGAAGGAAGGGGAGGCGCTGGCCGGATGGGGTTCGTCGTCGTGGGCCCAAAACGTGTCGACTCAACCTCGCACAACTTGCACCGACTGCGCGTGTTCGGATAGCTGCAGGAAGTCCAAAATCGATCGGGGAGGGGGCTTCGTTGAGCGGGGGGCGGCGGAGCACAGAGTTGCACAGCGGCCGTCGAGGCGGCAGCTTGGCCAGTGCAGCAAACGCCGGCGCAGAAACGCTGCAGCTGGGGGAATGCGAGGGCAGCGAGCAGGCGAGCAGGCGAGCAGGCGAGGCCAGACCAGGCCAGTGCGACGCGAAGGCGGGCGGGCGAGACAAGACGAGATGAGACGAGACGAGACGTCGTCGTCGTCGTCGAAAGGTTGGGGGAGAAGAGGAGGGGTTGGGGGTTGGGGGACGGAGGAGGACGGCGAGCGATGATGGGATGAGGTGAGAGGTAGGAGGCGTGAGGCGTGAGGCGTGAGGCGTAAATGGAGAGAATGAAGAGGAGGGGTGAGTTGTAAAGAGTGGTGATGGACGACGGAGGAGGGTTGGGTTGGTGGTGGTCGAGCACTAAGCAGCAGCGACAGCGAGCAGCGAAAGCAACAACGCAAAGCAGTGTGGCCGGGACACGAGCCAGAAGGAGCCCTGACAGGCCGCTAGGTGGTTAAACCACACGTGAAGGACGGCCCCTGGCTGCGCTATCGCGTCTGCGTCTGCGTCTGCGTCTGTGGTCTGTGGTCTGTGTGGCCCGTCGTCTGCCTGTGTTCTTGGGTGAGCGGGTAGGCAGGTAGACGGGCAGGCAGGTATGTGGGCAGGTATACCAAAACTGATGCCAGTAGCAACGTCGTCTGGGGCGCTGCGTGGGCGTCGACGTGGGCGTGGGCGTGTCTTTGTGTGGGCGGATAGGCGTGTGGGCGTGGGGGGGGGAACAGACGCCTCAAGATGGGATTGTTGGTGGCGATAGCGAAGGCAGGGTAGCCGATGAAAGAGGGAGGTGAAAAAGCAACGATGCGCACGATAGAGGGATGGAGGGAGGGAGGCTGGAGGATGGATGAGGGATGGGATAACTACTGGATAGACAAATTTTAGAGTGCCGTCCGGGTCAGGGAAGAATAGGCGTTATGGGAAAGAGAGGGGGGGGGGCAATCAGGAGCTACTGGGGGGAACGAAGGAAAGAGAGAAAGAGGGAACGAGGGAAAAAGGGAAAAAGGGAAAGCGAGGTTGGGTTGCGGCGTTACTGGCAGCTGTTTGCACCGAGTCTGCATCTGCGTCGTCTGCGCCTGCGTCTGCGTCTACCTACTACTGTATGGAGTACTCCCTACTAGATACCTACCACCTACCACCTCTTAACCACTTGGGCCCTTGAGCCTTTGAGCCCTTGAGCCCCGGAGCCCTGGAGCCCTGGAGCACCTATGGCAGCCAATTTGAGGAGAAAACCTTCCCGGCAGGATTGGTTATTCGCCGGGGCGCTCGCCAAACAGTCGCTAGCAGCTGCCCGCATCTGCAGTACCTACTGTATGTATGTATGTGCTGGGTACGCATGTTACAGCAAGCAAGCATTTGGCTAGATACCTACTTGGAATCTACCTGACCAGCATCCGCGGTAAGAATCAATCATCAATGATACCTAAGGACGGTATGATACCGATTTGCATGCTTCCATGCTTGAGTTTGCTGATTCTTCACTCACCCTCCCATTTCCGAGAGAGCAGCCGCCCAACGCAGCCAGGAAACAGCAGCGAACAAGAGCCCGCTATACAGAGCCATCAAGCCATCGGAGCCTTGCCGATTTCTGCAGCCCATACCCCAAAAACCCCATGCGGCCACGCCCCATGTCCCTGCTTGTACTTCACTAGATAGACACTCACTCACTACTGACTGTGCACTGTACACTGTACAGTACTGTAGCAGGATGCTGTCCTGGCCTTGCGGGCGCGTTGCTCTACCCTTCTCTACTCCGCTTGCACAAGTCGACGCTGTGCTCCACGGTCCTGGACATTGTTGCTCTGCATTCTGCACTCTGCTCGACAGAAGTGCAGCAGCCAGCGGCAAGTAACCGCCCTGTCGTGTCTCAGTCGTTTGGTTTCGCCCGTGGCCGTCTTTCCATCGCTTCGTATCTTCCAAACCTGCGCCCCGTATGGTGCAATTGTCCGCTGCTCGCCTCGCCCCGACTAGGTACAGTAGAGTACACAGAAGAGCGGAACCTGCAGGCTTCCCCAAAGCCTCTAGCCCTCAACCTTTCTAGAACTTTTTTTCTTTCATCTTTTTTCTTTCCCTGGCCCGGGTGCTGGGTACTTTTTTTGGTAAAAAAAAAGTTTTCGTGTTTTGAGTCCCCTGTTTCCTGCCACCACATCCAGCCGGACTGCCCCTCTGCACCCTCCCACATGTCACTCACAGATCGTCTGCTCTGCCGCGAGCCGCGTGTACAGTATCATGGCCACCTTACATCCATCTCCCCCTCGCCGCACCCAAAATCCTTTCTGTGCCGTCCTGTCTCAAACGAGCCACCGCCATCACCACTGATTCGACGGCGCCCAAGCCAGCACAAGTCCGCTGCGTAGAACCCGCCTCGGACGCGGTTCCGTGCAGTAGCTGTGACTCTGTCCGTCGCTTTTCCCCCTTCCGTCCCTTTCGTTGATGCCCTTGCTGCTCCCATCTCTTCCCGGTCCAGCCCGCGGGCTGCTCAAGCGGACAAGCATGGCCTTCTATAGTCTACTTATGGTCTGTAGTCTTTAGTCTGTGGTCTGTGGTCTGTGGTCCGTTCAACAGCACGCAATCATAATGCCACGCTTCGACCTTCCGGCTTCCGGCTTCCATCAGCCATAAGCCATCAGCCATCCGCTAGAATCTGGAATGTGATGTGATCTGCCGTGCACTTTTGGGATGACTCGCCCGCTGCACTTTCGTCCATATCCATCGCCGGCTCCGTCCCGCTGGACGTGCTGCTCCTGATTGCTCCGAGCAAAGAAACACCTCTGTCGTGTCTGTGGACAGTAGTTGACCCATTGCCCAAGTTTCATGATTCGCCCACAAAGGCAGCCGTGGTGGGATCGTGCATTCGCGGAAGCCAGCCGTCCCGCGACAGCAACGTAGCCGACCAGCCCATTTCCCCCCCCTCCCCCATCATTATTCTCTCTGCTAGGTACCCAACACGTTTGCCTCTGGCTTTCTCTCTACATATGTAAGTACTCTCTACATACCACATAGGCCCCGACCACAGGGCCTAGCCCCTTCGCCGGCCTCCTCACTGTCCCGAACCACCAGTTTTCCTGTAATAACACACGGGTTTATTGTCATCGGCAGCACGCTGACAGGGAGTGGAGGGATTCACCACTCCTGCCGACCCGACCGAGCCTTCTTTCGGGCCAGCTCCAAAACCGTACGTAGCCAGTTAAAAGGACAGTGGGAGTCTGCATGGAGCTATCTTTACCCAGCAACAACCATACCACCTACGGCTCTCTGGTGCATGCTCTCGGTTCAAACCCAGTCTCGCCAGTCAAATAGCCGCGACTCCACAAACGCAACCTAACCTCTTCCATTTCAAAAACTGGTGATTTCGCCCGAACAGGGCATTCTGGCGACGAGGGGTGCCAGCCTCGAAGCGGCCCAGCACCATTCACAAGTCTCCTCTGCTGCAGGGCTAGCGCTCTTCTGCTGCAACGCCCGCAGACAAGAATGAACACGTGAGGTAGGGCGAATAAAAAAACCCACCCCTCCTCAGAGCTTCCTCCCTTGGGACGGTGCTGACAGCAACATTTGAGACATGTTGAGCGAGTGACGTTGGCCCGACGTTGACCTTGACCCCTTCTCGTATGACTGGGGATTTTCACGGGGAACGGGCCGTGATGACACCGTTCAGCCAGGGTGGATGAAGTCCGACGTCTTTCAACCGGTCTGCAGGATGATCAAATGCCTGCAAGCCACCAAACCTCGTTCTTCAACAACGCCCGTTGGTTTGACACGCCAAATCGCTGGAATTATTTGCCGAGAAATCCAAAAACCTTTCAACACCTTCGCCTGCTTAGGTGATTGGTGGTTCCGGAGGTGCCATTCGCCTGGTCGATCGAAATGACAACGACCTACGAGCAGTTAGTAACCCTCAAGACAAACACCGTGTCACATCTTGTTCTGCGATGACGTCGGCACGCGCAAGGAATACCCAAGCAATTTCTTGCTGTTGTCCGAGGCGTTGTTTCTTCTATCATCAAACGTTGCATCATCATGTGGGTGTGAAGAAGACCCGGTTATGAATTGTCAAATCACAGGTTTCAGTTCGCATCACGCGTTGCTACACCAAATATCAAACTATGAAAAATATCATTGTATACAGTGCGACTCCGTATACGGACAAAGGAACTACACAGCCTCGTTCCACCGGCCAATACTATCCGAATATTAATCCTAAAAGGGACGATGAAGCCCACGAATCGGAGCGAACCTAACCTAATTATCACCATATGACAATAGAGCAACAGAAACACACTATGGTGTCCTGTGTCCTGAAACAAAACCTACCGCTCAATTGTCAATTGTATACCGCATTATTCTATTCTATCGCAGCCTTCTGAAGCCAGGGTATCGTGCCTATTTCGATCGTGTTTGACATGAGCCACTCCTAGTCAATAGTTTGTCTCTGTGCCGTAACCCATCTCAGTAATTGCTGGCGACTTATCTACGCCTCTGACCAATCTTATTCGCACGTGTTACTGTTCACATAGAAGCTGAGAATCGCGCTAATACACAGCTTTCAAATGAGATGCAACTTTTGTTCACATATTGCGCCAACATACATGAAGCTTAAGCCCTGAGTTGGCTGCCCGCCTAGAAAGCAATCTAAAGTCATCGTTCACATTCCTAGAAACTCACAACCCGTTGTCTTCACGGGGGAATCTTCAAGGTCGACCGAAGAATGAATTCATTTTTTCTTTGCAAAGGCCCCTATAGATACGATTCAGTCAATTATTCCGAGGCATACATGACATTTTGTGACAGGGACCTCTCAAGCCCAGGTAGACAGTTCCCCCATCGATATATGAGTGTCCTAATCGGGTTAGCTGATTGAATAGCGTTCTGCGGGGGGCTAGCGTTCCCCAAACCCGATGGCTTTCCCTCGGCCAGCGCCCTTCTCCCCGTCTGGCCGATTTCCTCATCGTATGTTTGACTTACTCTCTATATAAACGTGAGCTGCTTCTTCGATACTAATTTGCGGGTTATGCTGTATTTCTTCTTGCCCTGAGCCACAAATCCGCCGGATATCCTTTACCGAGGTCGAACTTCATTACGTATGGTCGATTGAGCCATACATTCTCTCCTCTCAAACCAAGAGATCACACTGGAAGGCAAGACCCAATCAGTTAATTACGCCAAGTACCTCTTTATTACGAGATTCAACGCCAGAAGTGTACATCAACCCAATACGACGAAAATACACCCTCTCTGAAGCCATCCCAGGAGATTGGAAAATCAATCACCATGCCTCAGGAGCACATTCAAGACCGAGTATATGAGGCTTCCATTACGGAACCGGAGACCTTCTGGAGCCGTCAAGCCGAGAACGTCCATTGGCACAAAAAGCCCACAAAAGCTTTCCAGAGAAGCAACAAGGTCCTGGACAAGATTGGCATTACGCACAATCACTGGAGCTGGTACCCAGGTGGGGAACTTTCCACCACATATAATTGCGTAGACCGCCATGTCAACAATGGGAATGGAGACAATGTGGCAATATACTGGGACAGCCCAGTCACAGGCCTGAAAGAGCAATTCACATATAAACAGCTCCTACAAGAAGTCGAAACCTTGGCTGGCGTATTAAGGGAAGAGGGCGTCAAGAAGGGCGATGTCGTTCTCATCTACATGCCCATGATACCCGCTGCAATTTTCGCCATGTTAGCTGCTGCACGCTTAGGGGCTATTCATGCCGTAGTTTTTGGTGGTTTCTCCCCTGCAGCTCTGGCCCAAAGAATGGAAGCTGCTCGTCCAAAGGCGATTATGACCGCTTCTTGCGGCATTGAAGGCCAAAAGGGGCCTATGGGGTATAAGGAGTTGGTGGAAGAAGCGATCCAAAAGTCAACCTTTAAACCTTATCGGACCATTGTCTGGCAGAGGGAGCAAATGCGTTGGGATCCTATTCTAAAAGTGAACGGTCAGCGAAATTGGCAACGACTGGTAAAGAGCGCCAGAAATCGAGGCTTAAAAGCTGATGCGGTACCTGTAAAGAGCGAAGACGGCTTGTACATTATTTATACGTCCGGTAAGCTTCGTTCGTCCCTTCTACCACATGTAGCCTAAAGTTGTGCACATCCTCACGTTATGTAGGGACGACTGGTTTACCGAAAGGCGTAGTCCGTTCGGCAGGCGGTCATGCTGTCGGTCTGAATCTCTCAATCAAATACCTTTTCGGGGTTCACGGCCCAGGCGACGTCATATTCACCGCCAGTGATATTGGGTGGGTAGTTGGTCACTCCTACATTGTCTACGCTCCTCTGCTCGTAGGTGCCACTACCGTTCTCTTTGAGGGCAAACCAGTCGGTACCCCTGATGCTTCAACTTTCTGGCGCATCGTCGAAGAGTACAAGGTTACGACCATGTTCACCGCGCCCACTGCCCTGCGCGCCATCCGCCGAGAAGATGGTGATAATGACTATTTCGAAAAAATATACGGCGAGCGTGGTGGTCTTCGCACTCTTCGTGCTCTCTTCCTCGCAGGCGAACGAAGTGAGCCCAGCATTGTCCAAATGTATCAGAGTCTGTTATCCAAACATTGTGCAGGTGGGGCAGTCGTGGTAGATAACTGGTGGTCATCTGAGTCTGGCTCACCTATTTCCGGTATCGCTTTGAGTGCATCTGCCGGTCATGATTTTTCGTCTCCCCATCGCCCAAGACCTCTCCCTATCAAATTTGGTTCTGCTGGAAAGCCGATGCCAGGCTTCGACGTACGAATTGTGGACGACGAAGGCGACGAAGTGAAGAGAGGTGAGATGGGGAATATCGTAATAGCTCTGCCTCTCGCACCTACCGCCTTCACAACTCTGTGGGGAGATGAGGAGAGATTCTATAGAAGCTATTTGAAGAGATTCGACGGCAAGTGGGTCGACACGGGTGATGCAGGGATGATCGATGAAGATGGGTACATATCGATCATGTCCAGAGCCGACGATGTAATCAATGTTGCTGCTCATCGATTCAGCACAGGTAAAACGCCCGCGTTATTGTTTATCTCGCTGGACATTTGGCGTTCCATGCCATGAATTCCCAGACATCAATCACATTGGCGCTAAGTGTGGGAAGCGGCGAACCCCAACCATCCTTCATGTCTGCTGTCCCCTGTTCTACTTAGCAGATAAGCTAATATTCCCAGGCGCTATTGAACAGGCGATAACGACTCATCCCGACGTGGCTGAGGCAGCCGTGGTCGGTATCCCTGACGCACTTAAGGGCCACCTTCCATTCGCCTTCATAACCCTCTCCACGCATCATCATCCCCATCCCGCCGTCCCTGACGATGCACTTTTCAAAGAGGTCCAGAGACTCGTACGCGAGCAGATCGGCGCTATCGCTAGCCTTGGTGGTATGATTCAGGGTAAAGGCATGATTCCAAAGACGAGGAGCGGAAAGACGTTGAGGAGGGTATTGAGGGAGCTAGTTGAGAATGCAACACACGGTGAGTTCGACAAGGAGGTGAATGTTCCTAGCACTGTTGAGGACCGTGAAGCTATTGAAGTGGCAAGAACCAAGGTGAGGGAGTACTTCCGAGTTGTAGGCAAAGACCTGCATAAGGCCACAGAAGCCAGGATTAAACCGAAGTTGTGAGGTCGTTCAAGCAACTTGTAAAAACTCTTCTCTATTTTTACAGGGCGCTAACACGAATTATCAGTGCTCTAATGGTATTTATTTGACTAGCTCTTTTTGGGTTTTTATATATCGAGATTTGAATTGCTGGACATGGTTCCTTTTCCCTGTCTATCATGCCAATATCATCTATCACCATGAGTAGATGAGGCGCAAATCTGCCCATCGCTTTGTTTCTACTGACTATAAAAAAAAACCGAAAGTATGACCCCTTGTAACTGATCTCTCGTCACTTGGAATACTGGTGACCCCGAGATAAGAGGCTTGTGATCCCACCTATTGTACGTCAGGGTGTTCTGTTCTCGCCTGAATGCTTGTTGGCATGCAAGTGAGTCGATAATTGTACGGCGACTTTAAAACTTACGTACACGCTCGGGAAATTTTCCATGTGGGGGTCTGAATTGCTATGTAGAAGCAGATGATGTATTTCATGCAAATTAGCTCGGGAACGAGCGGTGATGTTTGCAGTGCCATGCGTATCAGGGCACTGGCTGAGTAGCAATAAGATTAACTATGAGTCTATTTAATGTCGTCTCTAATATTTCCCGCCTTATTATCCCATTCATATTATGGTATCTCGCTGATGGAGCGTCCCATCGCATGGTCACGTGATCGCTGATGCAATCTGTTATTCGATATTTGTGCTTCCATATTCGAAACCTAACCATTTTCGAACTCTGTTGTCTCTTTATGTCTATTTATTTCTGACTGGTTTTATGTGCATAATTGTGTTTGGGTTTCAATATTTCTTTCTGTAGTTCTGAATGTAATTTCATGTACTAATATCATCACCCATAAAAAGAATAAAAATTACAACAATAACACAACACCATGGATTCCGCCTAAAAACCCCAAAACGCATAAAAGAAGCAAATGAAAATTATAGGAAAATATCACAAGGCGTAAAAAGTGGAAAGTATAGTTTTGTCATTGTCATTGGCCTACGAGGCCCGACCGACTAGCGCGAAAGCAGCGACGGCAAAAAACAACACCACAGGAGTATTGATATATGGAAGTTCTCTCGAATAGAGACTTAATCAAAACACCGAGAGCCTCATCGTGACATGTCCCGGGTGACATCCACCACGATACCGTCACGAGCGTGCATTGCTCCAACAACAGCAACCACGATACAAACACTAATTAAGTGCCACCCACCGGTGCCGAGGAGCTGAGTCTCTTCGGCGAGTCACGACTCGTATCAATGCCCAACTGGTCTGCTACCGTGATGAAACCTCTCGTTCCTGCCTCTATACTGACCCAAAGGTCAACCCAGCCTTCCTTCTTCGCGCTCTCTATCTGCTGGCTGTTCCACTCCTCTTCACCAAGGCGCTCAACGTATATCGTTTGCAACCCACAGCTTTTGGCGGCCTTCAAATCGTGCAAATGGGCAGCCACCATGGCACACTGGTTAGGGGGCAACTGTAATTTCTCGGCGGCTCCAAGATATACTTTTGGCGACGGCTTATAAGAGCCGAAGTCCTCAGCGCTGAAGATATGCGTAAAGGGTATATTACTATGGACACGTAGATCGGCCAAAAGAGACAGATTTCCATTAGAAAGAGTGCAAGTATCTGCGGTGTATTAGCCAAGCTCGACAGCGGATAAGAAATGGGTTGGGCTAGCTAGAGTCACGTACGGAATAGTTTGTTAAGATGCGCCACCCCAGTTGCAGAGTCATCCCACGCGTCCAACTTGTGCCAGATGAGACTGATTGCTCGCACTTCTTCATCGGTCCAAAGTCCGTCGATACCCCACTCAGCCAAAAGCTCTTTGAGAGAATCAAGATGGTGCTCGTCAACAGATTTCCAGGGCTTCACGGGATCAGCGGCTAGAGCCCTAGTAAATTTCTTGTACGTATTCCGCCATTGTTCCGCAAATAATCCCCAGTTCTCGATTGCCATCTCCGAGGCCTTGAGCCGAACGGTCGATGCCAACGAGGCGGTTGCTGAATTGAGGGCTGCGTGAGCTTGAGAGTGCAGCTCGTTCGTTACTGTGTTACGCCATTCGACACATGTACCAAAGACGTCGAACAACAAAGCGCGAGGAGGAGGAGATAGTGCCATACTCACACCTGAAATCAGAATCGGAGGAGTAGCTGGTAACTGTGTGGGCAAGGCGAAGGCATTCTGGACAGACTTGCGCATTATGAGGGGTCGACAGCGACGTCAGGAAATGATAGACCCTCGGATAAGCACGCGCTGTGCCGGAGAAACGGCTAGACAACAAATATAGTCTGCGAGTCGTGGCGCGTAATAGGACCTGCTTGGGGATAACTGTGCAATGCAAGAGCGGATCTCAATGCAGAGACCCTAAAACATTTACTATCGTATCCCTTGAGCCTACCGTGGTCGGTGTTGACCAACCAGCCCCGATGGGCGGCTTCCTCACCGAAAGCGGGAGGAACAACATCAAGAACAACAAAGAGGAAGTATTGGTACGAGCGATTAGGCACCAAGACTGGAAGTGCTTCCTGCGATACCACGCTTTGTGCGCGGGGATCCTGGAGACCCCGTAAATACTTCAGAAGCAAATCGAACAGCGAAGCGTACCAGGGTGGCAAATAGACAAATAGTATGAGTCATATAGAATGAGTTCAAACGTCAGAATTGTCGCGTGAAAAAGGGCTGGCCTCAATGCTCTACAATTGCTGTTGCCGTAAGATGGACGGCTATGTTCATGCAGGCACGCTAGTACATATTTAGCATCAACTGTGCCCAAGCAGGTCACAACATCCCACCGTACACAACACTGACCACCGCGCCGACCGAATACACGCTAGAAGCAAGACACAACAAAACACGTCACAGACATAATGCACAAGAGGATCAGAACTTGAAGAATTATGGTATCATTCCGTTGATTTGAAAAAACCCTAACCATGAACTCCGAGCCTTATGATACAGGCCATGACCCCTAAGACCATCCCACCAAGCACCCGAGCCGACCATGGTGCCGATACAAGTCGGCAGCAGTCGTGAACGTGAAAACATGAACCGGGAAGAAAAGACGCTTAACCACCGAAACCGTACAGAGTGCGGCCTTGTCGCTTGAGAGCGTAGACAACGTCGAGGGAGGTGACGGTCTTTCGCTTGGCGTGCTCAGTGTAGGTGACAGCGTCACGGATGACACCCTCAAGGAAGGTCTTGAGAACACCACGGGTTTCTTCGTAGATCACTTGAAGCTGTTAGTTCTTGAAAGAATGCAGGGTGAGGCTGCGGCTACTCACTGGCTGAGATACGCTTGACACCACCACGACGTGCGAGACGACGGATAGCGGGCTTGGTGATACCCTGGATATTGTCACGAAGAATCTTTCGGTGACGCTTGGCACCGCCCTTTCCGAGGCCCTTGCCACCTTTGCCGCCTGTGAGAAGACGCGTTAGTAAAGTTGACCAAGAATTGGACAAAGATGGGGATGTTGTTGGAGTAGACGCGACGAGATAGTCGACGCGTCAAGCGAAAGAGCAAGGATAGAACTTACGTCCAGTCATGTTGATAGATGTGGGAGAAAAAGGTAAAGTTTGAGTGGGTTTGCGGGTGCAAGTGGTGGTTGTAGTAGTTTGTGGAGCTTGAGAGTGTGGATGAGATTGGGGGAGGCGGGCACTGGCAATTATTAGGCAGGGCCAGATGAGTGTGATCTGATCTGGCAGTTGCAGCGCACGGACGGTGTCGACCCAGATCAACCTTCGGCTGGCAAAACAGGCAATCGCCCGAAATAGGCAAGCGCGGCCGGCCATACGCAACAGCGTCGGTGGTGGTCTAATCGCGCTCCAAACGCCACATTGAATTGCAATGTTTGAAGTTGCTGCTTTCCAGCCCGCCAAGCCCTGATTTTGTGTGATCTTCTGGCAGGCACCCGCCAGGCCCCGCTACCTTATAAACCTCGCCCGCCGCCCGCTCTCCCTCCCTCATCCACCACACTGACTCCACTCCTCTACCACCACACAACAACAACAACTCTTCCCATCACTACCATCCCAAGAGTCATCAACAATGGCCCGTACTAAACAGACTGCCCGTAAGTACTACTCACTGCAGCCTCTCCCATCGCTTCTGCACACTGTGCATCGCTGCCGACCTCGCCGTCGCCGCCGCCGCCTTTGTGTGTCGCAATCTCGCCATCGTGGTCGCTTTGGTGTTGCAGTTGGCGATTTCGCCTGCTGCGCCACCCTAGCGCACAACATCGCGACCTGCATCCACCCACACTTGCGCATCGTCGCTAACCCTCACTCAAGGTAAATCTACTGGTGGCAAGGCCCCTCGTAAGCAGCTTGCCTCCAAGGCTGCTCGCAAGTCCGCCCCCTCTACTGGTGGTGTCAAGAAGCCTCACCGCTACAAACCCGGAACCGTCGCTCTCCGTGAGATCCGTCGTTACCAAAAGTCCACCGAGCTCCTCATCCGCAAGCTGCCCTTCCAGCGCCTTGTTCGTGAGATCGCTCAGGACTTTAAGTCGGACCTTCGCTTCCAGTCCTCTGCCATCGGTGCTCTTCAGGAGTCCGTTGAGGCTTATCTCGTCTCCCTCTTCGAGGACACCAACCTTTGCGCCATCCACGCCAAGCGTGTCACCATCCGTAAGTTGTCTCACTATACTAACACCCAATAACCACTAACGATGTATCAGAGTCCAAGGACATCCAGCTCGCCCGCCGCCTCCGTGGTGAGCGCGGTTAAGCGCACAACATGCACACTGGTCTAACGACAATTCATTGACTGGTGGATATGGATGACATTCTGGTTGGGTTTCTTTAGGCGTTGAGGGCTTCTATGGTTCACGGTCATCAATTCAGGTTTTTCATGGTGCACTGGAGAGGTGCTGCGATGTAGTATATCCCATAATCAGTGACAATCACTGACGATTACCGAATCAATCGGTTGACTTCAAACCAACTCGTCCCATGTCATACAATTTGCAGGTGATTTTGCCTTTCTCATTCATTGAGGTTCCTTGACGCGTAGCATGTTGTTGACTGTAATACGCGTCTTTGGTACAAGTAAGTCGAGTCGCACTGTTCCACTCGCGCGCTTGGTGTCGTAGGCCGCTAAGTTCGCGTGTACTAATGCAATGGCTTGTGATGATGGGTGGAAAGCTGGCCGCCCGCCGATGACGCGCTCGAATGTACTTCCTATATATCACTAAAATTGTCGCGATGAGCAGTTCATCCTAGACACTGACACTAATCTTCTATTTCTGCCTTGAATCTAGTGTTGTATTGCTCTAAATGATGATGTCCTGGCAAACAGAGCTTAGATCATGGATGTCACCGCCCAGTTTCGCAATTTCTGAAGCACCTGGTGTGGGCTAGATGGCACCTACGAATCCAAAGCTTGCAATGCCTCCTGCCGATGGATGGCCTGTTGTTTTCACATTTCTGAGACACTGTGAATGTCCTTGTATGTGCATCGACGGTCTTGGTTTTTATGCTAAGGTTACTGCAGTCGCGGAAAAAAATTCCTTGGTATGCTCACTATAGCAAGCAAACGCGAGTACGTCCATTTCATAGCTGTTTCGCACAGTGATAGAGAGGCAACAGATCGTTGGTTGGCTTTTCTTCCTGAGCTATCCCAAAGCGAACAGTCTTTGATCGAAGTCATTGCCGATACCGAACAACAATGTTATGCCGCTTGGGGCCTGGGTGTGTCATCGTTCTGTCATGTTCTGAGCCCTTCAGGCTTGTATGCTGTATATAAGTTGGGAAAGAAGGAAGGGATATGGAACAGACCTACGGAGAGTGGGAACAGATGACAAACAAGTGGAAGTTTTGCCGTAGACAGTGCGGGGACTGTAAAATGAAGTAGGTCGAGTGCGAGTGCGAACGATATCCTGGATTTCGAAGAGGCGTTGAAAGCCTTATGAGTCTGGGGTTATTTGTATTTGTATTGTAGTGTTTTGGCATTTTATGTAATGGCATCAACAGGTTCAAAAGGTTGGGATTATGATTGATGAATAGTGTACTCGAGTACAATAGGTACTTCACGCCGTTGGATAAGTGGCCACCTTCTGCTTTGAAACAGGTGTTGTGTTGGATGCTGATTATTCCATTTGTATGGACTATTTGAATAGGGAATGTACCTTTTGAGTAACACCTACAGCAATTGATTACTTAAAATGGATATGAATGAGTTGCTCGGCATCGTTCGAATGTATGCGCATGAGTTGGGAGATTGTGCATAGCACTTCTTTGATTGGCTGTCGCGATGATGACCTCACAACCGACGCGAAACCGCGCTACAACAACAGCACGTGTTCCTGTACTTGCCACCTGCGGTCGAAGAGAAAATGGCACGATGACGACGCGTGGTGCATCTATAACGGCGACCAGTGATTACGGCTCCAATTTGGATATTGATGTTCGCTCAATAGCGTCTCTCAGCGACTATGGATCAGAATTCGACCCTGATGACATAGACTTGAGCGCTACCGTTGGGGAGGAAAAACCCGTGTACTCGAGTATTGAGTTCAAGCAGGGCGAAAGAAATTCAATCATTGATCATGAGGATACGCGTATGGCAGTGTTTGTCCGGGCGGGCTTGTACACGGCGAAGCGCAGAACCGTTGGTAATAGGCAAGCACCAAGAGCTATACAGAGCTCACCTGTCAGAGAGACGATGGAATTCGAATATCTTTCTAGGCCGCGGCAAGTCTGGAGTGGTACGTATCTTCGGTTATTGTCCGATATTCGTGATTTTGCACGCGGAAAGACTGACATACTGACAGCATCTAGTGTCCCGGGAAGAACCTCCGGAAGTGCCATCAAAACCTATCAACACATTTTCGAGCGCCTCTTCTGAAAGCATACCAGTAGCTGATCAACCTATCACGCCCGCGGAACATGACATTCGGTCCCCCATTGAGCGCTTCCGCATGAAGCCGAAGAAACCGCTTTCTGTGACAGATCTGGTCTCGCCAGCGTGGTGTGAACTGCAATATCTTTACGCTCTCTCTAAATTTGGTCGTAAACCCCGAACAGAGGCCATGCGTACTGGCTCACGTATACACCAGACACTGGAAGAGCAAGTTCATACCATCGTTCCCGTACAAGTGAAGAGTAAAGAGGACAGATTTGGACTGCGGATATGGAACATGATTCGAGGACTTCGTTGTCTAAGAGAGACAGGCTTGACAAGGGAGCTGGAAGTTTGGGGTGTGATACAAGGTGAGGTCGTCAATGGAGTGATTGATGAACTGAGCTACACCTGCCCCGATCGTGAATTTGAGGAGCAGCTCGAGCTTTCAAAGGCGAAGGAAGTGGGTGGTACGCTGCCACTTGGACAAATGAAGATTGAACAGGCGTTTTCCAATGCGGCTTATGACGACCAAAATGATAGTGGCTGGTTAGGCAGCTTGGAGGCAGACCGCCAGGTCTATATCGCGGATGTGAAAACCCGGTCTGTCCGATCACCACCGAAAGGTGCTTCTTTACGACCAACATGGATGCAATTAATGCTATACCGAAGGCTTCTTGAATCGCTATCACTGAACACTGTGGATGCCGAGACCATATTTGAACGCTACAATCTGTGCCCCCTCGAGCCATTTACCGAGGTCTTCATATCTGAGATTGGGGGCCTGGGTGATGCTTCGGAGGATTCGGATGGTGATTACAATGGTAGCGGTACACATTCCCAAGCGAACGAGGTCATGCAGTATCCAAATTTGCTCTCTTTATGGAGCTTGATGATAATGGAACTCCAACACACTCTCCCATCGGCTTCTATTTCCTTCATTCTCCGGGCCGAGTTTCGATTTGCGAAGACTGGCGATGTCATTGGGAATGAGTTGGCAGTGTATGACGGCATCGTTATTGAAAGTTACATCTCTGATGTGATGAAGTTGTGGAAAGGAAAACGCGAAGCTAAGGGCGTGGATATTGAGGGCGCTTTCAAATGTAGAATGTGTGACTTTGTTGATCAGTGTACCTGGCGGAAGAAAAAGATCGAAGAATCTACTGAGAAGCATCGCAGCAGGAACAAGGCCAGGGGCAAGAATAAGGTATGAAGTACTAGAAATGTATTCGAGTCGCCATTTTGAGACTGAGAATTGATTGATTTATGTGATGTCAGTGTTAGAATTCTATCTTTGATGCCGAGCTTGAACATAACATGGTGTGTAGCACACCGTTGATCATGAGTTCTATGGGCGTATCGGAATATGTAATGTTCTTATATACATATGTCTGCCTTCTTATTGCCCACTCGGGACCTCGTAGGGTCCATAGCCAGGCTTGGGAAATTTCGGACTTCCATCATCATTCCACGTGAATTTCTGGGTTCGGATCGTCCTTGCCGACCAGCCATTTGTTGGATCCCTCATCCCGTGATAGACGATCCAGTCCTCGCTACCATCAGGGCTCTTGGTGAAGCTTGCGTGGCCCACACCATACGCTTCTTCGGTGGGGTTTTGGTAGAAGATCGGATTGGGATTCTTCTGCCAATCCGCTGGGTTCATTGGGTCATCGCCAACAAGCTCGAGCTGACCAAGGCAGTAATTGCGGTTGTCTGAACGAGCGGCGCTGTAAATTAGGAAAGTTTGATTTGTCTTTGGGTTTATGAGCTGCTGGGGGCCTTCATTAGACGATAGACGGTCGTTGGAGGCACGTCCAAAAGGCGTCTTCTCCCACGCAAACTCGGGGATGGAGATGATTTGACGCTCGGAGAATGGAGAGCTGATGGTCCAAGGATTGGCCAGCTTGGTAATGCAAAGATTGGCCGGCCAGCCATCGTACTGTCGATACCAGCAACTGTAGATGTGGTATAACTGGTTCTTATGCTCGAAGTAGGTTCCATCGATGGCGAATTGGTTGTAAGTGTTTAATTCAGCCTTGTATGTATATTCTGCGGTCCAGGGATCCGCGCCTAGGCCTTCAACAACATACATGCGGTGGTGGACGGCTGGGCAGTTGTATTCGCACCACATTTCCACCTCTGGGGACGGAGAATCGTTACGTGGGTCGGCAGTGAAGATGACATACCAATTCCCATTGAGATGGTGCAGTTCGGGAGCCCAGAGGTCGGTAGAGTAATTGAGGCCTGGGGGTGGTTTGAAGATGACTTTCGACTCGGCCGAATTCCAGTCCCTGTGTCGGGATTAGCGACGCTCGAGTGATTCCACGAATTCCCCAAAGTTGTGTTCTTATTTGATGCTGGATATACGTTGCATCGAACTCTGGCGATGAGGGTTTGGGCACCCAGCATTGTGAGTGTCCTTGGCGGGAGGCATTCTACTGCAGAAAAAGAAGAAATGAACAAAAGACCTACGTGAGGACTTTGCTTTTTAGCAGGGTAATGTCTTTGTTGGTTGTATAGGTCATATAATAGAACCCATCGTTGTGGCGGAAGACCCATCTGCTTGTTGGTGAGCATCCACGACGATGGACGAATAATTGGCTCTACTAACGGATCTGCACCCTCGGTCTCGAGAATGGGGTTTGTGAAGGTGGTGCTACTGTTGTAATTTGACTGGCACAAGCCAATGGAGGCAAGCAGAACAGCTACAAAGTACCTGAACATGCTGGAGAATCGGCACAGGACAGGACTGGGTGGGAATGGGGCAGAGAGGGGAAGCAGTGCAGCAAAAGCGGAGATTATATTGGCACACTTTATATATGAGGAGGTTGGGAAAAGGTGCAGCGGCAGCGTGACTGCGGTGGGATCCTTTGGGACAGTTGGGGTAACGATATACAGGCACTCCACAGGCACAGCAATTGGGGGGGTTGTCGACTGGGGCCTTCCACCTTTCACCTGCCAGGTTGGTCCAAGTTCCTGACGACGAGCTTGGAGGTTGCGGGGAGTCGGCGGAGGTGGCATGGAGTGGAGCACCTAGAGAGATGATGATCCCCCGAGTTTGCGCCGCCCAAGTGCTGCCCTGAGTGAGGCTGGGATACACAGTTACATTTGTGAGATTGACAAGCGCTGTGGAGACGGATTTTCTACATTTGTTGTTGTTGTTGTTGTCGTCGCTGTGAGGGCTCTGCAGGACCAGCGCAGGTGACGTAAAGGCTGAAGCTTCTTGTTTGCACGGACCCCTATCACTTGGCGCGACTTTACTTTTCTACTCCACCCCAGCGTTCTCCGCGACCCACAAACAAGCGCCAACAGCATCACAGGCTGCTCGCAATGGATAACCAGCAGTTTCGTCGCTTGGTCCTCGACAACCCCCGCCAGCAGGATGACAGCGCCAAAAAGACCCCGCCTAGCACGGTTCTCGGCGCGCGCAAACACCCTAGCATTTCCATGACACCGTATGTTGGCCTCTCTTGCTGCTTCTACCTTTACAACAAATTCAAATACTCATAAAAGTCACAGGCGCCAAGTAGGGAGGCATTCTCTTCAAGCTGACTTCGCCCGCCAGCTCGCTGAGCGCAATGCGAAAGCGAACCCGAACAAGAAGTTCAAGTCTTCTGCTCCCAAGGGCACCAAGCTCGCTGAAGGCTACACCGACCGTACCAAAGATCGTGTTAATGAAGAGGATGACGAGACCGCAAAGCGCATTAAAAATCTGCACGAGGCCATGAAGCTGGGCCAAATCGACCGCGACACGTTCGACAAACTCGTGCAAGAGATCACCGGCGGGGATATCAATTCTACACACTTGGTCAAGGGCCTAGACCGGAAGTTGCTTGAACGAGTGAGGAGAGGAGAGGATGTACAAGGACCCAATCAAAACAAAGGCAGAGACGCTGATGTTCAGGGGAGCGGGTCAGATCTCGAGGACAAATTTGACGAACTGGCGGAGCAGGACACTGGGCCTATTGTGAGGGAGAAGGTTGAAAAAAAAGGTGAGAAGGCAGCTCCACGTGCTGTTGCAGGCGTAAAGAGGAGCAGGAACGATATCCTAGCAGAGTTGAAGAGACAGAGACAAGAGGCAGCAGACGCGGCCGCCGCTGAGCACGAAAAATTATACCCGAAATTAGGTCCAGGATTCCACAGAGTCACTTCTAATGGAGAGACATCAAGGATAGAGGTACAAGCTGATGGGCGGGAGGTGCTTATTATTACTGGCCCGGATGGCAAAGAAAAGAGAAAGGTCAGGAAAAAGGTGGGTGAGGAGAAGGGAGGACCGAAAATACGTTATGATTTGGATGATCCAAGAAAACCGATTAACATGCATAACCTGAAGGAGCAGAAAGCGGGCCCAGAGGAGCGGAAAGCGGATCCGGAGGAGCAGAAAGAGGATTCAGAGGATGAAGACATATTTGCCGGGGTGGGATCAAATTATAATCCGCTTGCGAACATGGGCGACGATGATGATTCTTCATCTGACGAGGATGGTGAGACGAAGGATGAAAATCCAAATGGAGCACAGCAGACCGAAGTTACGCGTTCCTCTCAAGCGGCTAATGAGGAGAACTCCGAAAGCGATACAGGAGCTACACGACCCGTCCCGGGATTGTCCACATCAAAGATGCCATCCTCAAAACGGGACTACTTTGCATCGACTACTCGTCCAAAAGCGCCTGGAGAACCCTCGGAAACCTCATTGCCAGATGCCACCGTACGTGCAGCTCTCGCAAAAGTGCGCAATCTCGATGCCAATTCCACTCTGCTCCAAAACCTCTCCACTGATAATCCGGATTCTGCCGCGGCGAAGGAGGCTCGACTTAAGAAGCGTGCTGCAGAACTCGCTGCTTCGGATCGAGATATGGAGGACATGGATCTTGGCTTTGGCGCATCCCGTTTTGACGACGCAGAGGACATGGAGCGCGAGGGCGAAAAAGTCAAATTCAGTGAATGGAAGGGAGTTGGGGCAGAGGATGATGACGAGGATGGCGACCAGGGTAGGGGGGGTAGCAAGAAGAGGAAGCGAGGCCCAAAGAAGAAGAAGGGTGATAAGAACAATGCCAGTGATGTCCTGAAGGTCATGGAAAGGCAAAGGGAGAAGAAGACGTTGGGCTGAGGCTTTCTTAAGCAAGAGACAGTGATATTAATGTCTCAGACATACTACCATGTCTTGAATGAAAATACAAAGAAGTAGGTTGGAAAAACCTTACATCCAGCGTTCCAAACTCCCAAATGGTGGATAGTTCAAACCACTCCCTTTCCTTCTGCTTCTGCCCCTGACCGTGGTACCGCTATCAGCAACACTACTCACACAGTCCCATGCCCACGGTACCTCTTTTCCAAGTACCTCATAACCAGCTACTCTTCTCAATCTCCCCTTAGGCCTCTCTGGCCGGACCTCTCGAAGCGCTATTCTTGTCGTTTCTCTGACATCAGCTGGCTCGACGATTTGCGTTCTGTACATGGGTTCATGTGGAGGCGGACAAGGAGAAGCGGAACGTGAATGGGAGCGAGAGCGTGATTTGGAACGACAGTGAGATGGACTGCGGGTCGGTGGTGGTACTGGTGGGACTATGGATATCTTTCGTCCGTGGCCATGAAGCTTTACTGGATGATGGTGATGTCCGAAAAGATGGCGGTGGTGATGGCTATGGAGAGGATGCAGATGTAATGGATGGATATGGTGGTGGTGTTTGTAATGTAAATGCGGGTGGAGATGGCCATGATGATCATCATGATGGTGTTCTGAAAGGAGACTGTTTGGTGCCTTTATTGTGACTCTGCTATATCGTTGTCGATCACCGACGCGCGTGACCCGGACGAGCTCTTCTGCACATGAGCCATCCTCCGAACGATGATGACCGTGATGATGGTGTTTCCCTTTGGCGGGAGAAAGAGTAATCCAACACATATCTGCTCGCGCTTCTGGTGTCGTAATTGTAGTTGACTGGAAAAGAGGTAACAGATCCGTGAGCGGAGTCGAATCGTGAAGGAAGCGGTCGGACTCCAGAAGGTGGAGCTAGACGGTGATATCTAGAGAAAGAAAAGGGGGTATAGCAGGACGGAGGCCTGGCTGGGTATGAGTTAGAGGGACGAGGGTCGTAGCCAGGCATTCGTAAAGAGGAGAACGGGTGGATAGAGGAGAAGGGAAAGGGAACGTCTTGGATAAGAAGAGCCACTTGAGCAAAATACAGAAGAGTCAGAACGCCTACGACAAGCAGTGGCGTCAAGCAGGAGTAAATACTCCACTAAGGCACATCACTTGAACCCATCATGCTCTAAATCAGATACTCCACGCGCACTCAGGCTGGTGCTCAAAAATGACTGCAGTCGAGGCAAATCCCTTCATCATCGAAGGAGGACATGATGGATCCCAAACATGTGTTCTGATATCGCGAGCAAGTGACTGAGGCTGCTGAGGTTGGGTGATGCGCGTGGGTACCTGCGATGTCTTAGATGACCTCGAGTCTCAGCAGTGGCCATGTGACCATTTGCCCTCTCTACACCCGGTTTATTGGCCATGCCATAGAGGTCGGAAAGCGATCCTAATGGGGGTATAGTCTTGCAGATTGCTCAAAGCTTCTTATGTTTCTTGTAAAGCAGCAGTCTGCAAGGAACCGGGCAGTGCCGCGTTTGCAGCATGATGCAGGGGATATCACGGCCTAGTGTGGTCGAGTCTGAACGTGACCCGTTGCTTTCTTCCTGTGAAACCAAATACATTTTATGTCATGATAGCAGAGAGAGACTATTTCAAGGATATTGGAGAAAATAAAAATAAAAATAAAATAAAATAAAAGCATGCAAGTGTAAGCATCTGCAGGTCCACTGGAGGTATCTGAGGAATAGCCAACAAGCCGAATAAACCCGTAGATGGAGAAACACAAAGGGCTCAAAGAAAGCCTGAGAGTCGTTAAAGAGACTGACGAGAAAGACATAAAACGAAGAGAACAGCTAGAGAATAATTCGATTAGGGGCGTGAAATGGTAGTATTGGGAATTGGCTGGGAGGAGAAATAGTATGAGAGGTGCCCGGCCAAGGCATGTCATGTATGCTAGAGCATTTGGATAAAAGCCCGCCATACGTGACCCTCGATATTGAGAGTGAAATGGCGAAAACCACAAATCACAGCACACGGGCGTTGTGTGCTGGGTGGATGTGGATGTGGGAGACTGCTAATAGAGGGAAGGCAGCAGCTTGACACGCAGGACGTCGTCGGTCTTGGCGTTGGCGACCGCATCAACGACAGCTCGCCCAAGCTTCAACAACACGTCCTAACCTTACAACCGACATTCCCACCACAACTACCCCATCTCACCCTCTCTCCTGCGATCTCTACTTTCTTCACATTCAGACAACTACAACTATGGATTCATTAGTCGCCCAGTACTCCCGTCCAGCCTTCTCCGAGGAGGGCCAGACACAAGAAGAACAGCAGGAGCTCTACAACCCTTCCCCAGAGCTATCGCTCAAGTTTGCCCTCCCGCCAGTCGCCCAGGTATGTGGTTTCAAGCATGTCATGGCGCCTCCGAGCCACTTTACCGTATACTAATCACCCATACGACAGAGTGCATCATGGCTCCGCGCAATGACTGACGATTACTCCAACCCCAATTGCCCTATTAAGATCGCACACGGCACAACCACCCTCGCCTTCCGCTTCAAGGGCGGTATCATTGTAGCAACAGACTCGCGAGCAACTGCTGGCAATTGGATAGCAAGTCAGACGGTGAAGAAGGTTATCGAAATTAACAACTGCTTGTTGGGAACTATGGCTGGTGGCGCTGCCGTGAGTACACGATAGGAGAAAAGAATATAAAAAGGACAGTTTGTTAAACGGAAACTAGGACTGCCAATACTGGCTCGCATACCTAGGCATGCAATGCCGTCTCCATGAGCTCCGACACAAGCGCCGCATTTCCGTCGCCGCAGCCTCAAAGATCCTCGCCAACTTGGTATACTCATACAAGGGAATGGGTTTGAGCATGGTATGATATAGAGACGGAACTATATTTACAACATACTTACAATGAATTATAGGGAACCATGTGCGCTGGTGTAACCCCGCAAGAAGGCCCCGCGCTTTACTACATCGACAGCGATGGCACACGTCTAGCTGGCAACCTCTTCTGTGTCGGCTCCGGTCAGACGTTTGCCTATGGTGTCCTTGATGCCAATTACAAATACGATCTCTCCGATGAAGACGCTCTCGAGCTCGGTCGCCGAAGTATCCTCGCCGCCACCCATAGAGACGCCTATTCTGGTGGTTTCATCAATCTTTACCATGTGAAGGAGGATGGCTGGGTGAAGCACGGCTTCAACGACACCAACCCAATTTTCTGGGAGACCAAGCTGCAGAAGGGCGAGTTCTCCAACGTTACGTCCGAGTTGGAATAGAGTGTAAACGCATGGAAATAAATGATCAAGTGATGAATGCCCCCAAAAATACGGAGTGAAGAAGGCACGGATGGGTCGAGACATCCCATGGCGCGGAGGAGTTAGACAGGCTAGAGTATATTTTAGCTGCAGCTCAGGCAATGATGCTACTGTGTAGTTTCTACCTATGTGTAATAGATAGAATTCGTCCACTGCAAATCAGACAGAGCCCGCCTGCCACACCGGGCCTTTACATAAAGAAACTGTACAAGTTGGTATATTACATGGCCTGCTATGATGAGACCCTGGCTATGAGACTTGATAATTTTATAATTGCCACAGTATTTGAAGAATCTTGAAATAAAGTGTATCGCCATCCACATAGGTGCGTGCTCGATGTAGTAACATCTGATACCATAGTATGCGAACAAAATATATGGGTATGGAGAAGAGCAAAATAAGCGAGCAAGCAAACAACATACGCCATGGTCAAATCAAACAATATCATGAAACATTTCATATTATTTTAGGTTGATATGAATTTGCATTTCCCATAAATCCAACCCAAAATCGCACCTAGTAACACATACACTTTTCTGCCTGCAGAGAGAGTTCCCAGTAATAAACACCTCCACATGTAACGATACGTTCATATCCACTCCATAGCACTCTAG
Organism: Acrocalymma vagum; assembly: GCA_028476805.1. NCBI lineage: Eukaryota > Fungi > Ascomycota > Dothideomycetes > Pleosporales > Acrocalymmaceae > Acrocalymma > Acrocalymma vagum. Next base: position 5,139 of record JAQGEP010000100.1, on the reverse strand, counting down.
TCCAGTTTTAACTCTCTAATAAGATCTGGACTCAACTTCCTGCGCCATGCTCTTCGGCGCTTTCCACTCCACTTTCCTGCCGATAACCTCCACCAAATTCATTAGGCAACCCTGCTTCCCCATCAAAAACCTGACGAGTAAAATCCCAACCGAACCGAACCATTGCGCAAGTAGTAGAAAAAAGAAGTTGACATATACAGAAGTGTCCCTGTGCATGGGTATAAAGAACCAGAACCGCAAGAAAGGAAAAGACAGAAAGTAGTGCGCCTCAATCAAAGACGGAACATAGCAAGAAAACGCCATTATGACATAAACCCGGACCTGAAACTGAGTCTGACCTGACCGTCCACGCTGACATGTGCCGTTGTCGTGCGTGGCATATAAAAGGAAAGAAAGAGAGAGTGTGAAAAAAAGACATCAGGTCAAGACAGACCCACAGAACGGACCCATTTTAAAATGTATCAGACAACGCCCACATGCTGCAAAAAAAAAGGTTGATTGAGTCCGTGAAGAAAAATGGAAGTCAAAACCGTTGTGGAAAACACAGATAGTGGAACATAGGTTTGAGGAAATGATTGAGGGGCAAACCTCGAAAACGTGAAATCTTTTACCGACTGCTTCTCCTCCGCAGGCCATGCTCTTCGGCTTGCAATCTCAGAGCGAGTTCGAGATCTGCGTCCTTCTCCGTGCCCATAATTTTGTCCTTAGGGTCCAGCTGAATTAATTCTTTGCTGTTATGCCTCCTGCCGCTTCCACTAGGTGTAGACTTAGGGGTTTTGCTCTTTCGATTGGAATCCATGCCCCGTGAAGGTGTGTGGCTCGACTTGCGCGACGCTGAGGGGATACGGGAAGCTCGGTGAGCGTTGGCTGTGGGTGTCTTCGGGGGTGGAGGCAGGGTGGCACCATGGTTGTTCAACTCTAGAGAAGCTGTTCGCCTGCGAGCATGAGGCGAAGGGTCGTGACTCTGTCCTGAGGTAATACCATTTGGTTCAGCTGTGTCGGATGGGGGCCCTGGAGTGAGTGGTTCCACGCTGGGTCCTTGTGGTTCGCTCCGTTCGCTATGTTCGACTCCATCCATGGGAATAGGACCATCTGGGTGATATTCAATAGATGACACTACTGCGTCCCTATGAGGCGGACGGGAAGGCGCCATGTCGAAGCCAGAGCCACTCCCGGTGCCCCAAGCCTGAAGAGCAGGATCGATCGGCACCTGGTCTTCAGCAGGGTCTTGGTCCATTGCCTGCTGGACTGAGTACGCAATATCTTGAAGGGATGACGGCCCCTCGACACTCGACGGATTGGACAGAGAGCTCAGTGCATGCACTTCACCATTCATTGCACCACCGTCTGCAGTCGGATCCTGCTTTATCTTTTTAGCTGATGCTGGATCTCCTTCGCTGACACGTCGCTTCTTAGAAGCCGAACCTCGAGGAATTGGCACCTCCATGGCCTTGATGGGGTCAACATTTCCATATTCATCGTGTATACACCGACGCTAACAGCTATTAGTGTTGTTCCTGGCGAATACAGTTACACTAGTTCTTACCTTGCTCTTGCGGCAATCAGCGCATGCTTTGACACGACCGGACTTGAGAGCATATGGATCTGCATTCACGTCTGCCATGATGGGGCCTCCATTGACAGGGCCGTCGGCAGCGCTTCCATGGCCAGAAGGAGCCGTTAGATCACTCAGGCGGCGTTTGACCGAGATGCCAAACGATCCAGAGAGATCAATAGTATGCATGCCCGGTCTAGGCGTATCCACAAGCTCATCCTTGTGTTTGCATCGTATTCGCCGCTTCCTACAGGCGTCACAAGCAACTCGTTTCGGTCCAAGTTGAGAGGTTTTAGGGGTCGTCATATGCCTTGAGGGATCTGCAGCTGGTCGCAAAAAGCCGGTCATCGGCGTTGATCCATTCGAGCTCTGTGTAGTATTTTGAAGACCGTCTTTAATGCGAGCAGAAGACCTCTCCGCTGTCGCCCTCAAAGCTTCATTGGCGGATTCCCTTTCCATCCTCTTGATTTGGGCTGCGCTGAGCTTTTTGTCTCCGCTCTCAGTGGTGTCGGGAAGACTAGCATCAGGGAACGCCCACTGTGGGATACTTTCATTTCCCCGTTTCCAAGCAACCCATGCTGCAAAGCGCCTTGCTAAATGTAGAGGCTCGCCATGTCCCTTGGGAATTGACCTCGTCACCGCATTTCGAACCTTGGGAGTAACCTCAATTCGCTCAAGAGAGATCAATACTGTCCGCCAAATGTAGTTCAGAAGGCCGGTTAGTCCTTCGAGTTCAGACTTCGGATAATATCGTCTGTTGTAATTCTCGGGGCCAAGGTGAGAATTATGTCCAAAGGCATCTGGTTCGCAGTAGATCGGAGTATTCCGCTTGAATTCATCGCCACTTGTAAGAAGTTGCTCAACGGAATCTGGGATAGGATCTTCTTCAAGATAAGCAATGACCGTAAGCCACATGATCTTCTGGAAAAACGGGTATCGAAACTTCAGTGCTACCTTGGTGTTCTTCTCAATCTCTAGGACCTTAATCTGCATACCGTAATGAATGCGGGTGAGAAAGTTGCCTCCGATGACAAGGCTATCTGAAGGGGTCCAAACAGCATGTATCCAGCCGGACGGGATCAGCATTGTGTCGCCTGGATAGAGATCCACGCGGTAGCATTCCTTGACTTGGCCACCCAGCCATTCGTGGCCTTGGTTCGGGGCGAGACACCAGTCCTCGTACTTCTTCAGATTCTGTTTAGTTGGCGGGATAAAGAAGAAGACTTTTCGTCCCTTGACGATGTGGTAATAGACCGAGGATCCACCAAAGTCGATATGGAAATCAGTGTAGCAGTCTGCAACAGACATGAGGCAGTAGAACTGTACAGGAGGTGGAGGTGCTTTATCATCTTCACGCCAAACGGAGTCTTGTAGGTCCATATCCCGAACAGCTTTTGGCCGACGTATCAATCTTCCCAACCTACTCCGAGAGACTTCAAGACTGATCACATTCCGGACAGGCTTCTCGCCCTGTTGCTCATAATAGTCGGCCCATTTGCTCATTGTCCACCTCTTGTCCTCGCCTTCCTGTGCTTTCACGTCAATGACAGGCACCGGCTCATTGGGCCCGTAAAGTTCGGCTACACGGCGGACGGTGAGACCTTGAGGGATAACCATGTCAAGTTTATCTTGTCCATCGTCAAGAACCGTCTCGTATTCAAAGTGAAGCTTTGCTTCCTGTTCCTCGTCGAATGAATCCTTTTCAGATAGCTGGGCATCAGAATTTTGTAAACCCGGGAGTTTCGGTCGTGGGTTGAGTGACGCTGGGATAAGAATTGGCTCCTTGAAACCATTGGTCTTCTCGAGATAGTCGGCCGATATCAACTCAGGCGGCATGCGCGCAAATGTTTCCGGGGTAAAGGTTATATCTCCGTTTTTGAACGCTGCAATATAATGGTGTTCTGGGTTATCGTCCGACGTCTTGAGTATGCCTTCGTTCAGGCCAGCGTAGTCCACTGCGGTGTGAGCCCTAGCAGACTTGCGGACCTCTGCAGATGTATTAGAAGCGATACTCATAATTTCAATCACCCTCAACTTACTCGTAGTGAGGCCATGTTTAGGTCGACATGGCTCACAATAAAACTTGTCTACATCTCGAACTTCTCTCTCGTTGTTGAAACCTGCACATCCAAAATGGTACCACTCTTTGCAGCCATCGCAGCTGATCCATTGCTCGCCTTCTCCAATCACATTCATCGAGTCCGATGAATGGCAGCCAGCGCAAATAGGATCCAGGGCATCAGCACCCTTTTTACTGTTCCGCGGAGGTGCTTCCTCAGGAGCTGATCCAGCGATTAGCATGCCAGTGTCTGGAGGTACAGATTGAGAACGTGGGATTGTTGAAGGAACACCAAGATTCTGTGTGTCAGGCTGTGTATTTGAGAACGAATGGCGTCGGTTTTGTGATTCCAGCACGTTTAAAGATTCTGATTCAACAGGAATAGAAGTTGCTTGTCCGCTACCAGATCTTTCCGTGGGGAGGCTCTGCGGGGATTGAAGCTGGTCGGCGGTCCCGGTGGGGTCTACAGGCGGTGGTGCTGCTGCCGATGCTGGTACGTTTTTGGGCTTTGGTGTTGACCTCTTCTTCTTGCCGCCAATGGGTGTGTTGCGAGGTCCCCGCGGCTTACCCTTGGGCCATCCTTGGTGCTTCTTCGGCTTGCTCTCCTCAGCGTTGGGGGTTTCATGTACTACAGGCGGTAGTGGCATGGCCGCTGGGTCTTCCGGGGGAGTGTGAGTCTGTATGGTAGGCGCAGCTGAATTTGCGTCGGCAGAATCCCGAGGTAGCTCTGGGCCGTACTTGATGTCTACCGGTCGTTGCACTTCGTGCGGATAGGAAACAGACACATGCCGTGGACCCAGATGCGAGCTGCTTGCCTCGTACGGGATCTGCGAAGACAAATCTGGCTGGGAAGGGTGAGATATGCTCCACCGCTTTGCGGTTGATGGAGGTGGGGCATGTGTGGTATGTGAAGCTCCAAATGCAAAGTCCATCAGCAATTGGGCATCCGAGAGCCTCTTGAGCCTGCTATCTTCCGAACTACTGGGAGCCGGGTGGTTGTCCTGCTGATACATACGCACGCCGTTGTCCACCATTTGCTCAACATTATAAGACCAAGCGGGTAAGTGGCTGGTGGCCGGTCGCGGCTGGGGCTGCTGCTGATGATAGTGCTGGTGCCCATAATGGGGTGACGTGAAGAATTCGGAGCGCACTCGCTTTGCGGGGCGAGTGTCGTAGGCATAGGTTGGGTCGGGGATGTAGGCGTGTTTCGGAGCGCGCTCGGTGGGAACGGGTGCATGGGAAACGGCGGTGGGCGAGACGGGTGCATGAGAAATACGGCGCGGAGGATCTGTCTGTAGATGAAGCGCTAGACTAGAAGCCGACGGCGACATTGCAGCAGTTGGCAACGCTTCAATGGGTGAACCTAATGCCAGCGATTGTTGCGGATTGGGGCGCGACACCGCGGCAGAGGACCGGCGCGGCGGCTCATACCTCAGCGCCAACGAGCCCTGGGGGGGTTGTGACAAAGGCGTCTCTGCAAAGACAGACGTAGATTGCAGAGCGCCATTGATGGGTTTTGGGGGGT